>JAMZAV010011878.1:0-19435 GCA_024449915.1 Sweltsa coloradensis
GGTTGTAATTGGAAAAGAAGGGTTGACAGGGGTTGGGAAAGCATAGAGAACATAATGCCCAGCCTGAGGGCTGGGGGCGACAAAACTTTTCACCTGCTGATGACAACTGTAGCTAATTTAAAGTTGTTACCTTAATCCACGACGTTTCGTCCTTCTGGGACTCTTCAGGCGGATGGTGGCCACTAAAAATCAGCTAACTACATGCAACCAAAACTCACAACACATAACCAAACCTGTGGTAGGGCCACGCAAGAAGTAAATTCTGCAAGCATGTTGTCATCATCAGCAAGGTTACTTCACACACCATTCATACTGGGGCACACAGTCAGCACAGACAGTAAGGGGGCTTCCCTCCCAACTCTGGTGCTCGGGAGACAAGAAATCTATATCTATATATATATATTGTCAAAAAAATTGGGCAATTTTAGACCTAAGCATGCTCTATAATTTTATCCCGATAATTTATCAAAATTTCCTACCTACTAATATAATAATCATCATAACTCAGTTCCAACTATGTCGGGTTGAGTGGTGGTTTTTCACCATTATCTAGGGCATGAAACTGTAGATACTAAGCTTGCCAGACTCAGTGTTTCTTCCACATCCTCTAACTCCTTCCTCTCCACCAATTTACTCCACTCTCTTCTGTCCTCCCACAGCTTTACTCTTGCCACATGCTCCCACACTTCATCCCGTTTTCCAACGTCTTCTTGAATTAATCTTTCCCATTTCTCTCTTAGCCTTCCTACTCTTCTTTTCCCCTCCTCTGCCGCTTCAAATTCTCGTCTTGGAATCCTCTCTCTGCCCATCCTTTTCATATGTCCAAACCATCTTAGACGTTCTCTTCCTAGCTTAAACTTCAATCTCTCCAGTCCCAGCTCTTTCCTTATTTCATTACTTCTTATCTTGTCCATCTTTGTAACTCCCTTGATACTTCTTAAAAACTTCATTTATGCTGCTTCCAGCTGACTCTCTTCTTTTGTTCCCACTGCCCATGTTACTGCCCCATATGTTAGTATAGGTACAAAATATGCCTTATACAGCAAAATTTTACATTTTTGTGGGAACAACTCATTCCATAGTAACTTTCTC
Source organism: Sweltsa coloradensis (assembly GCA_024449915.1). Classification (NCBI taxonomy): domain Eukaryota; kingdom Metazoa; phylum Arthropoda; class Insecta; order Plecoptera; family Chloroperlidae; genus Sweltsa; species Sweltsa coloradensis. The sequence goes on from JAMZAV010011878.1 coordinate 1,093, forward strand.
ACTACTATTTGTCAAAAATATCTCAATAAAGTAGTCCTCAAAATTTCAAGGCTCTAGCTTCAAAACTGCCTAACTTATATGTACCGTAGTTTAAGAAAGTATAGTTTTGAGTAAACGGGTGTTAAAGTTAATATTTAAGGTGTACTTCATGTGCACTAATGACATTTCCGGTACCATTTTTTCGGAGGGTTTTCAACTTTGAGATATGATTTTTTTTTAATTCAGCAGAGTAGAGTTTTTGCTAACAATTTTAAAATCATTTAAAATAGTTTACTCGTTCTTTGTATATCCATTAATTTTTAAGTCGTTAATATACAACGGTTGTCATAGCAACATAAAAAATTAAATTTTTGCAAAAAAACAAAAATATTTATTACATTTTTTAAATTTAATAGTGATAAACAATATAACATATTCAACTCAAAAAATCAACTTTGACGATAAGTTTCACAAATCCCTAGGTAGGCTTATGCTGTCACTAGTTGTTCCTCTAAGGACACAGTTTGGGCTGAATCGGCAATAAAATGATTTTACGCTGCAAAATGTACAATTTCAGCAATGTTGATCCGGCCTGCAAAAGTCTTCTTGATAATATTGTGGAGAATTCAAAAACCTAAATATTCATCCTCCAAAACTCTGTAATTTGCATTATGACTGGTGTTTCCTGGAGGCACTTGGAGCTAGGGCTATACACTTGTAAAGTAGCTCTGATGTTTGCCTGTTTAGATGCACATCTCTTTCTACAGTCTTGAGGTGTTGAATGTACTATACATTAGAGCCTCTGTCCATTTTCATATTACAAGAGCCAATTTTCAAATCCACACCCACAGTCTCATCTAAACTACAAACAAAATATCTTCCAACAGCATTTTATCCAAGTGCAGTCATTCCTTGTACCAAAAACTGTTACTTGCTCCAGGTATATCGACGCTTTTAGAATGTGTGTGTGTGTGACCATATCACCTGAAGACATACGAATACATCACTAGGAATCTAGACATAACCACTGAAAGATGTGTGTGTGTCAAAAATAATGTTTTCACTGCCACATCGGAATTGCTGACCACCAACTTGGCATATTTTCAATGGTGGACAACTGACAAGTGGAAGACCCGATCAACGATTGAGCAAGTTTACTTATTTTCAATTGGTCATAATTTGAATCATTCTAAGGGGCCGGTTATTAAAATGTCATACAGGTATTGATGCAGTCTAGTGCCGTTGTTCATCCAAGCAACGTTAGCTTGAGCCTGGGAACCGCAGCCTAGAGGTGCCCCAGTGTTTCACTGGAACTGGGTGCACTTGCTCCGCCTTTGGAGAAACATCACTCTATTCCTTTCATTCACTTACGTCTTTGTATTTCCTTTTCAGGAGGTTACGGATGCCCAAAGGGCTGCTTATCGATTCCCGCAAAAATGCTAACAAGATGTAATAAAAGCTAGGCAAAGAAGAGAGAAGCTGTTGATGGAGAAGGTATTGTATTATTTCTGACATGTATGGCTCAAGTTATTAGACAAGTATTGTTGTCAAATAAATCAACAACAGTCACACAGGCACATGATTTTGGAAGATAGGTTCTATAATTTTATACCTGTAAAGTATTGCAATTCAAACAAAAATGATAAACACTTAAACATTTTTTCTCTTGGTAGTGTACTAATCTGTGAACCGTTTGCAAAGCTAAATAAATCATTATACCAACCTACCAGTATTTTTGCACTCAAACGTTTTGTATATAAAATCTTAAACACACTGCATTATTGCCCCTATTGAGATATAAAATGTGCAAGGTAAATGTAAATTTTTCTATTGGCTAGAGCAGCATTTCCCAAACTAATTTAGGCACGACCCAGTTATACAAAATATTTGCAACCTGGCTCAAAATACACAATGTGTCATTTGTACAACTATTAGACCATCTAGGCATACAGCCCGGTAATTTCGACTATGTACCGCATTGTCCGGAATATAAGCCTACCCTTTTTTCATTATTTTAAGTCTCAAAGTCCCTTACCAGCTAATATTTGCATATGCTTTTGCAATGTTTTTGAATATTTTAATAAGAAAAGTTAGGGGGTCGGCTGATATTCAGGTTCGGCCTGTGTTCGGCACAATACGGCATTTCTTTTCTTTTAAACAATGCTGAGCATTCTCATGCTATGCTGTAATCTGTGAACATATTTTGTAAGTAATTTTTATGCTGCTAAGAAATATCAACTGATATTACTGTAACCTTTTGGTCTGATATGAGACAATTTCAAAGATATTTAAATATTAATTTGTTCCCGCCTTTCAAATTGTATAATTATTTTGAATAATTAATTACATTTAAATAATTATATGAACTATTTCAGCCAATAATATTTCATTTTATTGTGTTATGACAATTTATCAGCCACGCGTAATAAATAATGACTAGTGTTTGTGCTTCGTATCCGCGTCGTCATGGCCATGGCCAGCTGCGGTGATTACGTAATCGATGTCCGTGTACTCTGTGTGCAGGAATCAAATAAATATGTCACAGTCGTAATCTTATCTGTGAGATTGGAATGTTTTCTCGTTCACTGCGCTACATTATCGGCAAGTGCACACGAACTCTGGTCATTCAGTGACGTCACACATAGCTTGTGGAGTGTGGAAACATTACTTTCATCAACATTTGCGCAACACAACTTGCACGTGCGTGCATAAATCTCCGACGGAATGACAAGTCCCGGGTGACTTGTGTGTGATTGCTATGCATCTTTTGAATGGTTGGTATCAATAAACTATCTGAGTTTCATCATGCAACTACGTCACGTTTTTTGAACCGTGGGACCGAAAACATACCCCCACTTCTGCCTAATCACCAGGGCGTAATAGACTAAGCCAATTACAACACTCAATTTCCGTGACTACGTCACAAAATCTTCAGTCGAAACGAACGCAAGCAGAGAAGGATGATTCTTCAGAAACACACTTACTTGGTCTCTCGAGGAGACTTCACGTCCGGGTTGGAGCAGATCAACCAGGATACAAGGGAACGTCTGGAACTTGGAACGTCTTGGACTTGGAGATTTTCTCGGATATTTTGGATTTTGGAACTTGGAACGTGGGCGAGAACTTGGGCGAGAATTTGGAACTTCGATCGTTTGGATTTTGGAGCTTGGAACGTGGGCGAGAACTTGGGCGAGAATTTGGAACTTGGAACTTGGGCGAGAACTTGACCCCTGGACCTGGTCAATATCTACAAATCTACGAATCGCGATAACACGGTAAAACAAACTTGCTATCTACGAACGAACTTTTATAAAATGGCTGGCTAACTTTTTATTACTGAGAACTTTTTATTATTGAGAACTTTTTATTAATGAGAACTTTTATTATTGGGAACTTTTGAGAATTTGATAACATGTTTTTGTAATTATAAATGTAACATAACTTGATTTGATTCATTATAATTGTATTTTGAAACTGGTTTTGTTAATTTGTGTTAACCTTTCGTTGTCTGTCTGTCCCACTCAATATTTTATTTCAGTTTTCTTAAATTAAACTTCAGCAGTTGGCAAGACTACTGACTTGAGCTAGACCGGCGCACTCTTCTAAGGTTGGTAATTGTTTTTCTCAACAGCTGTTTGACTTTGAGTGACAGTGAATTTTTGTTTGATTGTTTTTCAATTTTGGATAAAATAAAGTAGTTTTTTTTTGTTTTAATTTGTTGTGGGGCTTGTTTGGCTATTTAGCGACATTACGCCTTTCCAATCAAGCAATTTCCACTATATCTAAAATGGTATGCTCGCCCTTTGAGTGTATAATGTGCATAGCGAGATGTCAATTTCACTTTCCGAGGAGAAACAGAGCTCGGATGGTAGTCGTGTGGCGCTTGTAATTAGACGCATCTATTTGCACTTTTTTAACTAATGAAAGTGATGATGTTTCAGATGGTCGAAGCTCCCGACCTGCTGATTCAGCCAGTCGAAGCTTAAAACCAGCTGCTTCAATCACCTAGAGCAACGCCACGCCGCCCTAAAAGCCCGTTAGTGCTGACGAACAAAGTTAGGGAGAAAAAAAATACGAGCTGGAAGAAAGGTGGGTAAAATTAGCCAAGGTTCATTCGGGTCGACACAGATTCAAGCAGCATTCTCGAATAAATTCTCAAGGCCTACTCGAGTGGCAAGTAGGTAGGCCCAAGATCAACACAAACTACCCTCACCCCACATTAATGGAAATAAGGCTTTTAACCAATTTACATTAAATAATAATAATAATTTTAAAAAATCATAATTAGAGTCTACCCACTTAGTCATATTAAGTTACTGATTTTCAGTGGGGGACTTTAAAAAAACAAAGCGGCCAAGCCAACCCCCCAGGCCCGATGTCATTTCCACCCAGGGCATCCAATCAAAATTTATTTTAATTCCGGTTTTGTTCATATTCATATTCATATTCATTCATTTATTGTACATAGATCCCCAATAGAGTAACAGGTACATGGGATATTATACATAGTCACAGTAGTAGTATGAATTAATCTAAAAGAGTTCAACTAGAATCACAGAAAATCGTCAATAAAATAAAATGAGTTACAGAGTAAAAAGGTTTTTAGTTTAGTTTTAAAACTATCTTCACTCCCGATGTCCTTGAGCTCAGCTGGCAGGTTATTGTATAGTCGGATCCCCTGGTTACTAGGGCTTTTCAGTCCCATGGCTAGCCTCACTGTGTCCCGAGTCTCAGAGAAAAGCTTTCGACAAGAGTGCCGCCTACCAACTCCTTTTAAAATTTGCACGGCTCTTTTCTGTATAATAAAAATCTTCATAAAAACTTGATTAGGAGCCCCAGGAGCCCCTTTTTGGTTCAAGACAATTATGTTGATTCATTTCGACCGCCCTTGTTCTTGTTAGAGTACATTTTTCAATACAATACATCAATACTAAATATGTTCTTTGAAACATTGGAAATGTTATAGGTTTTCAATACAATCAAGTGTGTACATCCACTGGCAATGGCAACTCCAAAATTATTGTACTAGAAAGTCAACATTTGAGTCAACATCTGACGTATTTGCAAGGTTCTTGGTCTCCACTTTGCCATGCAGTCAAATATTTTCGTTTTGGGAAGGGGTTTGTGCACCATACACAACTACATGTAGGCCTACCGTAGGCATGTTGTCGATTTGGAGACTAATATGACCTGAAGCGAAAATAAACAAAATTTCAAACTTCGGTTTACGGTTCGGTTGTTGGTGCAGACACTTGATTAAAGCGGGTTTCGGTTCCGGAAGTAGGCCTTATTTTTTTTTTGTGCAGATCGATGCCCTGAATTCACCTATTCCACTGACCACTCTAATGTCACTCTTATTAACGATCTTCTTAAGAGTCTACCGGAGTTTGGCCTGTAGGCCTAAGTTGGTGATAATGGGAGCTTGAAAGAGGCACTGGAGGTGGGATTTCGCAAATGCCACTCAGAATATTCGAAAAATAGCCGTCCAATAGACGGCCGCAGTTGCAATGTACGTCTGGGGCTGCACGATGTACTGCAGAAGCTCCGATACGGTGGGGCGCGCCGTGAGTCCGGTCTACGGTCCGCGAGGCGCGAAGCACTTTATTTCAAAATCGTTCGCAGTCCCCGCTCCGTGGATGAGTTATAACAGAGGGTGCTGATCTAGGGTGATAGAGTAAATTTTATGATCAGGAAATTCCAACTTGGTTATTAATGTATGTAAATGAATGAAAAAGTGTATAAATCTTACCGACTGAAAACTGTGAATCGAAACACGCCCGTAAGAAGTATATGTATATTCGAAACGCTGATTTAAGACCACAAGACATACTTGAGGCATGATTGGTACATTTTTAATCTACTTATTATTAAAAATTTATTATGCGTGCGTACGTGTAACGTGCCGTTTATTGCGCTATAGCTACGTACATAAGTATACCATAATATTAATATGGTTTTTAATACATTTATCGGGATGATATTTTAGCTAGCTGTGCAAAGCCACCTCCTAATGAAACCCCATGCACTGATCCATTGATCTGGTATATAAGAATGGGAATTTAAAATAGCTTCTGAAGTAAGGGCGCTGTTTTTTATTATTCATTTGACATATGAATATTCAATACGATTGAAACTCGTCACATTTTTCTACTATCAAGTCCGTATCCATAAAAGTACAGTATGTATAGTGTACAACAATAGTACCTATCATTGATTTTTATGCTTCCGATTTTTTTCTGACTGCATTGAACGGAAAGATGAAAAAAGTCAACTATTCTCCGGCCTTTTGATTATGACATTTTGTTCTGTAGGTGGTGGCCTAATAAGAAATATAAATATTTATTATTCGTACAAACTTTTTCCATATATACCTATACATTAGCGGAAACGACGGCAAGGCACATATGTTAATTAATAAAGTGAAAAAAAATTGTGAAAGGGGAGAAGGAACCCCAAATGTAATGTGTGTTGAAATTATGAAACGCAAATGAATTTCTTTCGAAGTATATTTTTATGTTTGCTTACTTGCGATATTATATTATTATTTCTCGGGAAAATTTGAAAAAACCTTTTCACATTATTTTCTCTATTCAAGAATGCATAATAAATTTAAAGCAACACCATTTCTCGCTAAGTCAAATATGTAACAAAGTACATCATTGATACAGAATGAACATTGCTGCCATCCTTTTTTGTGTCAATATTATTATTACTTGCCTTTTATAAATCACATGTTTACAAAAATTATGATTTTTTTGATCGTTTTTTAACCCCATTTGTAAATGTTGAAGTACAACTTCAATTCGGTTTTCGATTTCGTTTCCCCGGGTGTGATCGTTTTGCTAATGACCCAAATGAGTGCTGAGAGCTCGAACCAAGCCCCATTTGGTTTATAGAAAACACTGTTTTAAATTATTACTACAGGGAAATAAACGCTCTGGCATTATTCCCTTCGGCCTTGCATTGACGTACTAGAAAAATCCTGGGAAGGTCGGTAGAAGTGCGTAAAGGTTTATATAAAATACATACTTTTTAAAAGTGTTGAATGACTCATCGCCGGGCTTTGGGCAATGTGTTCTGTTTTTGGGAAATCACTCGAGGCGGCAGGCGGCAAATCATAGACACGAAAACACGTCTCTCTGTGTTGTGGCCGTTTGGAACAAATTTTCCAGACCACAATATTTCGACATGTCTCCAGCATGTCTGACATGGCATTTGTCGAACCCTGCATGGCTTGCTTTGACCGATAACCGTTAGGGGTAGCTCATGCATAACGCTGAGACTGATTTGGAAGGAAACAGTTGAATCCCGTCACCAGAAATCCTAGCTGAAAGTTTCATCCGGGAATTCTTGACCCCTTAGGCGATGCCGGGATGCAAGCCTATTTTAGTTTTTATTTCTAGTGAAAGTGCGTACAATGTTTTTCACTCATTTCAATTAACAAATTGTGTAATTAGCAAAATTTTACTAATTATGTACGTCGTCTCTATGCTTAGTTGGTTGGAATCCGCCCGGAGAGAAAAATCTGAGATCTATAATATACCCCGTGAGCCAATTTTTAATTTCTGTTTCGTGATAACCCCACCAATGCCTTCTCCCGCTCACCTCGAGTTTACTTGATCTTCCTGTAGGTTCGAACGTGATCTAATTAAGTGTAGGTTACGTTCACAGATCTTACAGCAGTACAGCTACCTTCCCGCCTGCTGCAGAATTGTACCAAGTTTCACTCATTTTAGGGTTAAACAAAATTAACGAACATGTCAATCGTGTGGATGTGTGCGTGTGTCAATACAATGGATCTACTGAAAAAACGCCCCATCGAAATAATGGATGTTCCTGTAGAATCGAACAAAAAATAATTCCAAATCTGACCCCTACACATATTTTTTATATGCACATTACAACAAACTACAATCACTAGCGCGTGAAATGGTCCCCCTATCTCGAGCGGAAAATTTATTGGGAATGTTTTATTTTATTAAATCCACACAAATATTAAGTTCCTTTAAAAAAAAGTAAATACAGCCTAATACAAAAATACAAATAGTAGACCGTATAATACATTACCGTTAGATTTACGTTTAGCATTGTTTGCCAACGAAAATAATATCGACTCTAATACATTATATTAGCGAGTATATAATTCAAAAAGTGACTACACCGGGGTTTGAACCCGGGACCTTAGCTGTCCGGGCTATGCTCTTACCAACTGAGCTATGCAGCCACCAATTAAAAACTGTCTAATTCTTGGTCTATTTTGTACATTACATTACGGACAGCTAAGGTCCCGGTTCAAACCCTGGTGTAGTCACTTTTTAATTTTTGTCCAAAGTAAATAACATAACAAGAGTCATAGTCGCTTACTTACAAAGCCAAGGTTAAACATCGTATATCCCAACTCTAGGGGTTTCAGAGACGGTTTGTATTCTCTACTTTTTTTTTAGTGCTGCTCTACACACTTTTTTACAATGTACAAAACAGACCAAGATTAGCAGCTAAGGTCCCGGCCCGGGTTCAAACCCCGGTGTAGTCACTTTTTAATTTCTGTCTAAAGTACTAACATAACAGCGTCCCTAGTCGCCTACTATAAAGCCAAGTTTAAACATACAATATAAAAACCCTCGACCCAAGTCAAATATTATTACACACAACAACACGAAATGTCCCTTACAATTACCGTATTCTATAATAAACACGCATGTTGACCAATTGTTTTTTTCAACATTAACCCTACACACCCGTAACACCACACACTTCTTATGGCTATTTTTTTCATGGAGAACACACACTTTCTAAATATGATAATAGCACAGAGTCACGAAAAATAATTGAGTGAAAATAAACCAGATTTGCCTATATCTCGATGTGACAGAATTGCGTCGGTTACAAGGTCACTGCATGTTACGAAAAGAAATGAACGTCTAGCCTACTGGTGTTCGCTTGACACTAGTAATTTACGACTCGGTGGCTGTCATCGGCCTGTAACAGTTTGTGGGAATGTTTCACAAAAATAATAGCGTATGCGATTGATGCGTAATTATATTTGATAAATCTTCAATATAATTTGTATAATAGGCAGATAACTTATCCAGATAAAATGAGGAAACACGATTTTAATTTCGTTTATATTTTTGGAAAACAGATTGATTTTTTAAATTCTTTTCGGGATAACTCGTTAATTCAAAGTTTCCTTCCAGAAGAGTTTAGAGTTAGAGAGAGTTAGAGAACAGTTAAAATATTTATTTTTATAAAATCGTGGTGCAAGTGAACCAAAGGCGAATTCACATCAGAGCGCTTTGCTTTTGCAATGTCCAATTTATTTATAGTTGGCGACTATGACGCTGTTATGGGTGCTAGTCTTATCATAGACACAAATTAAAAAAGGTGCCTCCACCGGGGGTTGACCCCCGAACCTCTGCTGTCTGGGCAGATGCTCTCACCCCTTTTTTTTTATTAATTTTCCTAACTTAAAATAAAATGGTCCCGTGCCGTGGTTCAATCCAGGTGGTAGCACTGTTTTTAATACTATTATAAGATATACAAAGTTTATTGAAATTGCCAAATAAAATCGAATAAAATACTGTATGCCGATAATGTTTATTATCATCCTGGAAAGTGATTTTCACCGTGTTTTCAACCAATTTTTTTCTCCTATTAGAGATTTTTAGTTCGTACCCAAACAAATGGACTTGTTGCCATGAACCCTCCTCCCTCGCCCCCCCCCCTTCCAACTCAACTTCATATTAGTACATCACACGCCCCAAAGGGCGATACACAAAAATTATCTTACTTCAATTCACCCTGCAGTAAACTTGAAAGACTCAGAAAAGCATAAATGTAATAACGCCCGTGGCTGGATGTATTAATAATTGTTTCATTCTGTTGTGAAATAATAAACTAATTGTCCCGACTAGGGATCGAACCCAAACATACTGGTCCCTGTAGGCCTACATATAATAAATTGATATTTGGGATGCTCCCGGGATCGAACAATTGACTGTAAGAGTGCAATAAACATTGAACGCCAAGCATAGCAATTCATAGCGCAGATATATGCTAATGATTCAAAAGGTGTCCTGCAGTAGTTCCCCGAGGGAAAGTCATGTGCCAAACAAACAAGTTTTTAACAAAATTACATGACCTGTCACTCAAAATGGTGAAAAGCTTCGTATCGCTAGGTTGCGCCACTTGCTGGAGTCAAAAAGCCTAAAATAGCGGCCGAAACATGCATTCGTACTTCCATTGTACAGCGGACACCCCTTGTTTAAAATTCTCAGATTTTTAGGGAAAGCTAGTTGAAGGGGTATATTTACACGTGTGTTTTAGTACTTTTTCCAAATGTACTTGGTTACGCCTAAAAAAATTCGCGAAAAAAGGGTAAATGTTAAAATATTCCCCAAAAGTTAAAAAAATTTATTTAAAAAACAAGGACAATTTTGGAAAAAGTACCCAACACACGTTCATTGGACGTCTTTACTGAGTAGAATAAAAAAAAAAATAGTCCGATATCTCAATCGTGTCGTTAGTTACGATGGAAGTACGGAACCACTGCAACACACCAAAATAATACAGGTCCAGTAGAGCCTTAAAGGGGAATCTGTCAGTCTCATTAAAATTTTCCTTGATTTCAGTTTTATCAAAACAATGGAATTATCAAATTTTGAAACATCTGAAATTGCTTAAACTATTTTGTTTTTTATTTTTGGGTTGAGCAGTACACCATATAGACAATTATAGTGAAAATATTAGGCCTACCTTTAACCCAGGCATTCCCGCTCATATTTTTTTTTTTATCTAGTATTTGTAACGTAACTTTTTTCTACAATCTGACATTAATTTTTTTATTTAAGAATGTTAGTTTTTTAGACAAGATTATTTGCGACTAGGAAAACGCTATGAGCTTTTTGAAGTTTTTAGTTTGCGTGGGATATCTTTACTTTTGCAAGGGCTTTGTTTTGTTGCCTACGCAGTGTAGGTGAAGGTTGTCAAGTTTCTATTGTTTTCTTGTCAATTGGTATTATTTTACCGTTAAAAACTTATATTAAAAGCTTTATTTCTATGGATTCTGGCTAACTTTTTCAACTTTTTATTTTAAAATGTACTACATCCCATAAAGTTAATGTCCATGTTTTAATATGAACGTTGTAGCCCCACCCGTTTGGTCAGAATCGGCCCAATGGCACGAAAATATCGCAAAAAAATCGTAAAAGTACGATTATTCATGAGAAATATTTCTTCGATTGTACCCAAAAACAAAACAGCTCTAAGTTCAGAGATTTTGAAAGTCCCGTCAAATTTTCATCAAGATCGGATATGCCGTTTGCCCGGTAGAGAGCGAACAAACAAACAAACAGACAAAAAACACACCCTAGCTAATTTTTGGGGGGGTCAGTGAAATTGAAGTCTTCGCTTCACTCGCTACGCTCATCCAACAAATCAAAACAAATGTCCGCCTTCTAGTCTGGTGGGTACAAGGAAAATAGTGCAAAAACGTGGCTATTTGTGATACAAGCAAGCCGTTTTGCACACGTGTGTTTTATCTGTAAATTAAAGCATTTTTTTTCCGCAGTTCATTGTTTGCTGGTGATGTGGGGTGGCGTGTGGGGGGTAAATTCAAAAAGGGGGTGTAACTTTTTTTTTAAATAAATTGGTGGTCTATTTTTACGGTTCGAATGTCAATTTCACATATTTTTGGAACGGCAAATCGAATAAAAAACATTTCAAATTCGTTAGTCCAACCATTTGGTTCCATGGGCGCCATATTGGAAATTGCCCCCAAATACCATTTTTGATACCTAAAGCATGTAAATATGGCATGCTTGGTATCAATTTCCACTAAATCGTACTCCCAAACACGTTGGTAACACTTAAATTGTAATAGAACAAACGAAACTCTCAAAACCCACCGCCATTTTGGTTATTGCGGGTACCGGTATAGGCACCAATTTGACCCTAAGCACGTAAATATGGCATACTTGGTATCAAATTTCCACTAAATCGTACTCCCTGAACACGCAGGTAACACTAAAATTGTGATAAAACAAACTTAACTCTCAGAATCCCGCCATTTTGATTATTGTGGGTACCGTAGGCACCAATTTGTGAGGTAAATAGACACATATGCATGTTTGGTGTCATTTTCGTGTATTTTTTTGGTCAAGGATTATAAATTTTGTGTCAAAAAATGTATAATAGGTAATATATTCGTCCATTCTTTATAATTTTTTTAATAATGTGTGCTTCCCGATATATCATCAAATCAAATACTGAATAACAAACCTTCAGCAGGCCTAGACAATGTTCCTGGATCTGTGCTTACAAAAGTGGCAGCATCATCTCTCACACACTAGCATTTATCATAAATGCCTTGTTTTTGCACAGGGACCCCTCCAAACTCAAAAGTGGCCAAAGTTATACCCCTCAACAAGCAAACAACCGAGATCCTAACACTTATTCGAAAAATCATGTACATCCGTCTGTCATCCTTCCTCTCTAAACAAAATATTCTCGAAGCAATCAACATGGTTAACAGAAGGGAAAATCCACCATAACTGCCATCTTCTCATTCCTATCTGCACTATACAAGGCACTTGGATCATGGTGACCTGGCTATTGGAATATTCGATACGACTTGAGTAAGGCGTTTGAAACAATTGATTATGTTATACTTCTCTCAAAACTGGAATCTCTAGGCTTAAGCAGGGGCGGATTGGGAAAGAAAACCGGCCCGGGCAATCTGTTGTGAGCGGTCCGAAATGATGAGGGGAAAACCGCGGGGTCTGGGGCAGAGCCCCAGCCGCCGGAGGCCCTTTCGCCGGAGGCCTTTTCGCCGAAGGCGAAAGAAATTTTTGGACATATTTTTTAGTTAGTTCCCGATTTCTAGGCTCAAAAAGACTTTTTTGAGGGCCTTATCCCCGCCCCCCCCCTAAGTATGCCACTGCCCTCACTGTATACCTTCAGGCACCCATTCGCGTCTTATCCTATCCTATTTTAGCGTGTTGGCCTTTATATCCCGAAAATTTTGTATCTAGGAAAACACCTTAAGTCCCGCCGCGTTGATGGATGAGCTTTTTAAAAAAATTTTTTGTTTGCGTGGGATGTCTTTACTTTGTGCTTTGTTTTGCTGCCTACGCATTGTAGGTGATTGTTGTCAAGTTTCTATTGTTACCTTGTCCCAAATTGTATTATTAACCGTAAAAAACTTATATTAAAAGCTTTATTTCTATGGATTCTGGCTAACTTTTTCAAGTTTTTCTTTCAAAAGGAACTGCATCACCATAACCTTAATGTACATGTATAATATGAACGTTGTAGCCCTACCCGTTTGGTCAGAATTGGCCCAAATGGCACGAAAATATCGCACAAAAAATCAAAAAACTTATATTTAAAGCTTTATTTCTATGGATTCTGGCTAACTTTTTCAACTTTTTCTTTCAAAAGGTACTACATCACCATAACCTTAATGCCTATGTATAATATGAACGTTGTAGCCCCACCCGTTTGGTCAGAATTGGCCCAAATGTCACGAAAATATCGCACTAAAAATCGAAAAAAATCGTAACCGTAAGTACAAATATTCATGAGAAATATTTCTTCGATGTACCCAAAACAATACAGCTCTAAGTTCAGAGATTTCGAAGGTCCCCTCCAATTTTCATCGAGATTGGATATGCCGTTTGCCTGGTAGAGAGTTAACAAACCAACAGAAAAACAAACAGAAAAACAAACAAAAAAACAAACAAACAAACAAACAAACAAAAAACACCCGAGCTAAATTTTTTTGGGGTCAGTGAAATTGAAGTCTTCGCTTTGCTCATCCAACAATCAAAAAGCGTGAATTTTGGGATTTTTTAATGTAAAGACGGATGTTTGTAAAAATTCTTAGCTCATGGCTTGAGAGCGTGCGCCGATAACCTAAATATGGTTGTCCTAAGCAAGTAGTAGTAGTCGACTTACATCTAATATAACAACAAGTATTGTTTCAACTTATCTGAATATCCTTTCTGCATTGTTTTGACTAGTTTACTATTTACTTCTACTAATTTACCCCTAATATCTTTAAACTACTGTATTCAACATTGTCAACCTTCCAAAATTACCGATACGACGCCGCCTTTATACTCAGACTAAATATTTCGGCCGACCGGCCCTACCAACAGACCGGCCCACCGGGCATTCGCCCGGTTGCCCGGCGGCCCAATCCGCCCCTGGGCTTAAGAGGTATAGCCAATAGATGGATTGCATCATTCCTATATCAGACTGCAGGCCCTGGAACTTATCAATATCGACGAAAATGATACAATTACTAAATTCCACTAACATCCCTTGACTCCTTGAGCCCTGTCTGTGAAGTTGACTAAAAACTGTATTGTCGACTTCATCAAGAGATATGGCTCTAAACGCATCTACTGTCTTCTCGTTTCTAAACGCGTTCCTGGCTGTGCGTTTTCCCTTCGAAGCAAAAACCGACACTGTGTCACTGCCTATAAACATGTGAAAACCAATAAGGGCACCGTATTTAGCCGTGCAATGGTATGTACAGCTATGTGGTGACGATGAGGGCCGCAGCCAAAAAGTATCCATAGTTCGTTTTGGCCTAAGGACTCCAAGGTGTGGATGAAGGAGACCGAGAACACAACAACATCTGTGTCAGAGCTCCAGATCAACACTGACTTAGCTCCGTGTCCATATCTTTGACGTGTAGTAACATGCGACCATCGGCTTCCTCCATAAGGCCGCACGAAACCCGGTCAAGTTTAGAAGGACACCCAGTGGTTTTTTTAAATCCCCCGCGTCCGGTTATAACTATCTGAAAGCCACCTAAAACTTGCAAGGGAGGAACCCAGTTTTTTCCCTTTTTCCCCTAGCTTTTTCTTAGTAATTGCCCAATCTTTGAGCACTTTTTCCCTGAAAAACAAACAGTAAGTTTTTATTTGGGCCCAAATAAAAACTTTGAACCCCCCGGACCTTACCCGGCTAAAGTGACTCCCCGGGGACCGACTGAAAAATTTTTGGACTGATGCTCTTTTTTTAATCTTTATATTTTGCCCCTTTTTTCTTTTTTTTTTTTTAAAATTTTTTAAAGTATCTCAACTAAATGAGTTTTTCCCAAACCAACCGTTTTCACCATTGAGAAAATAGAAGAAGGGAAATGCTCTTTTTTCATTTTCAAAGCCCCGCCCTTAATTTGAATATCCCGGACAGAACAAAAAAAAAAAAAAATCTTGTGCTCAATTGAGTGGCTCCCGCAACCCCCTTAAAATCTTTTTCCCTTTGGGTTGGTTTCTTTTGAGAAACAACATATTGGTCTGAAAATTTTTTGGAATGATAAAAAAAAGGATTTTTACTTCTCCTGCCTTCTTTTTTGCGGCCCTTGAACATAACTTTGCCCTTTTTCCCCAGCACCGTAAATTTTGGGCGACCTTTCGTTCCCCCCCATGACTTTTCGTTACTATTTGGGTAATTGCCCCGCACTTGTGCAAAGATAATTATCACATTGCAAAACTTTCCTTTTAAGGGAGGCATTTTTTTCTTTTTAAAGTATGATTAAGCTTGAAAATTTTTTAGTGGTGTGTGGGCCCCAAAAACTTACAGTGCCATCGCAGTCCCCATCTTTGAAATCAAGAGCGCCTGATCCTTTAGGGGCCCCTAAAAGTCCCGCTCGAAAAGTGCGGATTTTGAGTAGGGCCCAAAAGCAAAAAACTTTTTTCTTTACTTCGGGTTTTTTTTTTGGTTTGTGGCTTTATTTGACCCTGTAAGATTTGAAACGCGTCGGTTTCTTTTTGCCGGAAAACGATTTTTGATGCACACTTAAATTTCAAGAATTGCAAAGATTAAGATTGCAGCAATAAGAGTTACCCGCTTCCAAATTTGATTATTGACTGGAGAGAAGTGAAACACATTTCCATACTCATACAATAACTTTTTTTCATTTTCAGCTCGAGGCATAAGAGTTTTGGTACCACCGAGGAGAAGGATTGTATTGTATTGTTTTATTTAAGTTAAGAGCTCTTTTGATCGGAAACAGAATATTGAACAGTATTTTAAATTACTATTATTATACTCCAGCAGTAGACACACAAACTTACTTGACGAGCTACAAGACACCTGCAATGATGATTAGAATTAAACATAGATGATTATTTAATGAATATACTAGTAACGAGTAATAGTAACTATAGCAAATGGTGTTTGAGTGTTAAATGTCTGTGTATGTTGTTCACATTTTATAGACACACTTCACAAAATAAGCACACAATATTGACAAATTATAGAAATTGGACGATGATCTTTCCTCTTATACATTTTTCAACACAACATTCATAATCCTTGACCGAAAATACACGAGAATTACACCAAACATGCATATGTGTCTATTCACCTCACAAATTGGTGCCTACATCGGTACCCACAATAACCAAAACGGCGGGATTCTGAGAGTTTAGTTTGTTCTATCACAATTGTAGTGTTACCTGCGTGTTCAGGGAGAACGATTTAGTGGAAATTGATACCAAGCATGCCATATTTACGTGCTTAGGGTCAAATTGGTGCCTATACCGGTATCCGCAATAACCAAAATGGCGGGGTTCTGAGAGTTTCGTTTGTTCTAAAACAATTTAAGTGTTGCCAGTGTGTTTGGGGAGTACGATTTAGTGGAAATTGATACCAAGCATGCCATATTTACATGCTTTAGGTATCAACATTGTATTTGGGGGCAATTTCCAATATGGCGCCCATGGAACCCAAATGGTTGGACTTACGAATTTGAAATGTTTTTTATTCGATTTGCCGTTCCAAAAATATGTGAAAATGACATTCGAACCGTGAAAATAGACCACCAATTTATTTAAAAAAAATGTTACACCCCCTTTTTGAATTTACCCCCCACACGCCCCCACATCACCTGCAAACAATGAACTGCGGAAAAAAATGCTTTAATTTACAAATAAAACACGTCTGCAAAACGGCTTGCTTGTATCACAAATAGCCACGTTTTTACTCCTACCCACCGGACTATTCTCACCCCAAAATTACGAGCAGGGACATGTACGGGGTAAATGTATATTTTCACTATAATCGTCTATAGGGTGTACTGCATTTTAAACTGACATCAGGTATGTGTTTACTGAGAACTGTTACCAAAACAGCAAAATCCGTTGCTATCTAGGAGCCCGTTAGGGCGCCACAGCCAAGCCGTGGCACGCTACACACTCGGGCACCTTATACAGCAAGCTAATTTGGAGTGATTTTGAGATGTTACCCAGCCGTCATGAAACGTAATGTGAACTTGAAAACTATCAAAATCGAAGGAATTTAGGTACCTGACAACACGTGCCAAATTTGGTTGGGGTATGAGCATTCCTTCTTGGTGAAAAAAATGGCTTGAAACATGCTCAAAATTGTTGAATATGGACTTGAACAGCGCGCCCAAACTAGACTAGTAATATTTCATGTTGTTATGTTGGTAGTACTGTTTAACTATGGCGTCCGTGTCGGACAAGCGTCAGTATTATTGTCTCGTGTTTTTGCTTTGAATAAAGTGTATAATTAATCAATCTATAATTAGTTAGTAGTCAATTTCACTACAATATCTCTACAGCCTGCAAGTGTCAATTGCCCAACTTGCAACCAACCAACTTTCCCTCCTAATTGACCATTTTCGGAATTAACGCGCTCCGTTGCAAAGCATTACGGGAGAAAGGGCATTAACACGCTAAAAGCCGTATGCTTGGGCGCGTGGCGGTCTGCACTGCCTGTGCTGGAAACGCAGTACGCCACACACCCGAGCATCTGCATTTGTAAATGCCCTTTCTGCCTAATGCTTTGCCGCGCGATATAGAGGGCGCTGGTGATTTTGAAATTCGTCTATTACGGTCTTGCGAGTGGAATTGTCGAGGGATTGTTTTGTCTCCCCAGGTGGCAAGTTCTTCCTGGACGTCCCCCCCCGGAGACGCCCGCGTTCCTGTGCGAGAGCTGGACCTGAAGAAGATGGCCGACATGACGGTCGACGACCTCATACAGAAACAGAAGGTCAAGAAACACACTAGCACCACTCTCAACTTTGCACTCAACGTTAGATACATATCACAGCAGGTGGGTCTCGTCGGTTGTTTATCTGTTTAGCCCGAGTGTGATGTGGGCCCAACTGTAAATAAATAAATAAATAAATTGTATTTAGAGTCTACCCACTCAGTTATATAACTGATTTTCAGTGGGGGACAGTAAATCAAAGCGACCAAGCCAACCCTGTAGGACATCTATTATATTATAAACATTATTGTTCGCGCGATTTCCCCAGGCCGCTAATTGTGGTTAGTATATGTTTTTCTCTTATGCGTGTCTGGTATTTCTTGTTTCGTCATTC
>JAMZAV010011879.1:0-16490 GCA_024449915.1 Sweltsa coloradensis
CGCAGAAACGCCCAGGTCGCCACCACCACAGTAGAGTTAGGCAAGTTAAGCTCAAGAACAAACTTGACACACTGAGTGGAACAAGTAACAGACACAGTAGTTTCTTTAAATATGTGTTGATTCGACATAACACTGCTCTTTATAATATTTATTGGTGAGATTTTTACTTTTATTCAAAAGTCTATTTCAAACTGAAGGTTGACATAGGAAAATTAACAACAATCCATATAAAAGATCATAACGAGATATAACCATGAAACATATCTGCCAACACAATTGACGAAAATAAAATAAAAACATGACAAAAATAAAATATACAGTAGGTCTAGCACTAGATCACAAAAATTGGTGAAGATGACAAAATTACAAGTAGATTATTGACAACATCAAAATTAATAATATACATTATATATTACAATAAACACTTATTTTAAGAATACTAAATAAGTAACTGTTCAAACAGTTTCTTTTATCTGCACAGTAGTTTATCTTGGTGCGACAGCTGCGTTTTGATCTTGAGATAGTACAAGATACACAGCACGTGCTTTCATGTGCTGGATTAATGGAAGTGATTGACGAAATGCCAGAGGGCATGGATAGTAACGAAAGGGAGGGATGTCTCTCGTGGGCGGCGCCATCGATGTAGGTGTTCAAGGTGAGGGCGCGTGAAGCTAAAGGTAAGTTCGCGACTTCGTCAGTGACGAGTTGTTGCAATACTCTTTAGCCTTGGAAAGCAGAGGGAGTGAGACCGTAAGTAACCGTATTGAGTTCATACTTGACGACTAGGGCGGACGGCTCAGATGTCGAAAAATGTGCTAATAGGCACAATCGTTCTTATGCACAAGAATTTGGCGATACATTTGCCGAACATCCGCAAACGAGCGACAGGGTGGATTCTAAACGTGGTAAGGATACCAGGAAGATCACCCTGAAGTTTCGGACCACTCAGCAGGACTTGATTGAGAGAAACTCCACTTTCGTCAGGGTAGGACGTGTTGAAAACCACTTGCAACTTAGTGGTGGAGCTGGTGATTTTATGTACACAATGATTAGAGGTAGTGAAAATGGTGATAACGAAATTTGTGAATTTTTTAAATGTCCATTTCATTGCCTAAAATGTAATATTGTCGACAAACTAGATCATTTAGAGATGGAAAAACTTCATTTTGAAAATGCGAATATTGGGAAATCTCGCGTATAGTGCGAAATAACAAACAAAATGGTATGAAACTAGTCAAAACGCGAATTAACTTGCAAATTTAACCTTTTAGTGTGCAAAATAAATGTAGGGGGATGGTGGAGGTGCCGGTCCAGACCGAACATTTGCGGTAGGCGGTACAGTAAACAGACGACAACGCAACAGCGTTCCATGACGTCACGGGCTTCACTGAAATAGTCCACCAAAATAATGGTACGTACAAATCTTAATTTTTTGTTGGGAATCGATTCTTAATAGATTCTTGGGTCACAATGATTGATGCTAACTTTTTGGAATCGATGTCATCCCTAACTTAAGTGGCTCCGTCTTTTAATTTTTTGGGGATTTTATTATTTTTAGCAACGTTTTTTGAAAGTTTTGTGAAATTGCAAAAAACACAAAATATTGGGTTTTTATATCATTATTTCTCAATACCTCTAACAATGATGGTGTATTATGTACTCAGAGGCTTCAAGAGCATGCTGCATATGCAACGACTGAGCGTACATGAACTTCTGATCAGAATCATGGGTCACATTTCAGTCGACGCTCTAGACTCGTTATAACCTTGCATTTTACAATTAGGTTCAAAAGGGAGAGAAACCGAGTAGCGACCAGAGGTGTCGCGAGAACTGTACTCTGATACTCCCGATACCAACAACCAAGTGTCTTGGGCGCTACTTTGCATCCGCATACTCCGCATATCCCGCATGAAAGTATAAGAGCATATAAAGTTTAACCTGTCAGACCCATTAGGAAGTAGCAACATTATAAAAACACTTAACGTTATCAGAGCAGTCACCAGAATACAAAGAATCCTGTTACCGACCAACATTGCTGCTGTTGTAGTAGTTTCCCACCTGATAATCTCTGTGGTCTGCACGATGTTGATCACGAGCTTCATGTCGACGCCCTGCAGCGGCCGGCTGATCTCCTGGATGCTGGCTATCGCGGTGCTGGTGTTGCCGCGCAAACTACTCATGGCACCTGCAACATACGTACGCTGTGTTATCATCCACAATATAAGCAAACTATTCAACATATTCTATCTTATTATAATTGAGAGCTTTTGCTCTCTCTTATTTGCTTAAGGCAATTGTATCACCCTCTAAACGTTATTTTAAAATCAAAGGAAGATGACTGCAATCTTAACTAAAATGAGTGAGGGTCTTCAATATAACGGGAAAATATATTTTTTAATCTTTTTGGGCGGGTGGTAACGTCATTCTTTTAGTCTTTGACTTTTAAAATATCGGTTAGAGGACAATACAATAGCCGTAAGTGAACAATTCTAATTTTATTCTTAAAAAAATTAAAAAATTGTCATCAAGACAATAAAATGTATACAAATGTAACTAAGTAATTTTGATTTATCTTAACCCTAAAGGCCTAAATGTAATTTCGTTGAAGTAACAAGTTATATTTAGGCCTACTAACCAAAATTGATTGTACATACAGATAGTGACAAATAGCTTTTCTAAATGACATAATTTCATTAAAATATAATTCAGTTCCGCAACTGTAAACGGTATTTAATTATTTACTTTGACATGATTGAACGTAGCATTGCCACCATTTTACATGAATCGTATTTAATTGTACAATTAAAAAACGGATAAACCAATAAAAACAGTACAATGTACAAATTGTATTTCTGATATGGTCGGTCAAGAAACTCTGAAATTTTTAAATTGTATTAAATTAAAAATATAAGCTTCCAATAATAATTACAAAATAATAGATACTTTGATTTATGAGATGATAGATTGATGATACATAATAATGAAATGCATTGAAAATAACAAACATAAGATACAATTAAAAAATAATTATGAAACAAAAAGTTGCCTGACATGATTTTTGTGGTGTTGAATATTGATGGTGAGAAAGGCTGACACTTGTTGGCAACAATTTCAATGAAGAGGATTGTATAGGCACAAATAAGTATAAACAGTAACATATATAATATGTATAGGGTTGGGACTTGACATCGATGTCGCAGCAATATTGACTTTCAATTCAACATGAATTTGCCAACTTAAAAAATAAGGAAAATCGATTTTGAAACCATGTAAAAACCATATATTTTACTTTTTGTTATCATTACATTACCTATTTTTACAGTAAAAACGGGGGGGGGGGGGGGGGGGAGAATTCGATGACGATAAGAATTTTGATGTTGATTTTTTTCGAGATATGATTTCGAAATTATTGGTTTGACATTAATAATAATAATAATAATAAATGGTTTATTGTCATAGTATCTACATTTTGCAAGAAGCATTTTCAGATGTACAGACAAAATACAGAAAATATAGAGAACAGTAAAACTTATAGTTATAAATTATTAAATAAATAAATAGACAAGAATTATGTTCATGAATTACACTTTCATAATCTTGAGTCTAAACTAAACTTAATTCTACTAGGTTCTCAACTAAATACTCGTTTATGGAGTAATAAGCTTTTGAGATAAGGAACTTTTTTACAGAGTATAACGATCTATTGATTATGAATTTAAAATAGAATCACAACCCTAAATAAAAAAACAGTTGTTGAAAGACAAATGAAGGCCTTTTGATGGTGGATACACAGATAGTTGAGACATGAAATAGCTGACACAGCTGAGTAGAAGGAGAAGGAATTCCGAGAAGAATGTGAACAAATATGTTCATTCACAACGCGACGCAAGAACTTAGTCGATGTGAGTGTCTATTTTGAGTAGTTTCATTAATTCTTGCTTTGTATGGTTCCTGCATTCAGGAACATTACTACAAACTAGGAAAACGCTTAAGTCCCGCCGCGTTGTTGGATGAGCGTAATTGGTGAATTGAGCTGCCATGTGTTTTGCGGATTTTCTGTTGTTCTGTGAAAAAATCAGAACTTTGTTGAAATTTTTTTAAAATTAAATCAAATTAAATAAAAAATTAACTTATATTTTTTTAATTAATCGTAATTTTAAAAAAAGGAAAAAATCGTAATATTGAAATTTTCATAAGAAATAATTATTCGATAAGGTTCTGTGAAAAAATCATTATAATCGGAGAAAGCATGTAGGTGTTAAAAGCAGAAGAAATTAAAAAATCGTAAAATTGCGATTTTCATGAGAAATAATTATTTGATTACGCTCAAATTTCACACGAATATATCAATTCATAAAATTAAGGTTCTGTGAAAAAATCATTACAATCGGGTAAAGCATGTAGGAGTTATAAGTCGAAGAAATTTTTTGAAAATCGAAAAAAATCGTAAAATTGCGATTTTCATGAGAAATAATTTTTCGATTGCGCTCAAAAACGTGGCAGTTCTTAGTTCAGAGATTTCGAAGGCCTCCATAAAATTTCATCGCAATCGGAGTATCGGTTTAGCCGGAATCGTGTTAACAGACAGACAAAAATACAGAAAGAAAGAAAGAAAAAAAAAAAACATTCCGGATTTTTTTCTCCAGTGTAGTGAAATGGAATCTTCGCTTCGCTCGCTACGCTCATCCAATAAATTGACTTTATTTATCTTTCAAGCTTGTTAGTATCGGCCTGTATCATTCCTAGTGATGTGAGTTACTAATTTAAGTGGTAAGTTACCAATTCTCGGTAATTTACCCTTTTTAAAAATACAGTAATTCACAGTGTGGTCAATAACCCAAATTACCATAATTTACTGTAAATGTTTTTTTTCAGTAACTTACCGTAAGCCTGAATGTAAAATTTGTAATCTTCAAAAATTTTATTTATTTATTTAAATCATTATAATAATATTTTTTTTTTTTCTTTTCTTAAGAGTACGGTATGCAATTAGCATTATGAAGATAGCAGATAGGCCTACGATATTGGTTTAATTGGTGTAGACTCTAAAAAAGTTACTTTATGGCAAAAACTTAAGGTGGGCTATACAGTCGCACACATAAGTTTATAGTGATAAATGGTGCCCGGTGAGTCAATAGTAGGATGCAGTGGCGTCACTAGGGGGGTTTGGGGGGGGCGTGCGCCCCCCCAATCGCAATCCGCGCCCCCCCCCCAATAATTTCCTCGTTTTCCTTTTTTTTTTCCAATTAACAACCCACAGTCACAGCTGCACTTTACGCAAATTATCACTACTTAAAATAATTTAATAATCATTACTCTGCTAAACTAATGATGTACCGGCAAATAATTTCTTATTTAAAGACACGAGATTAAAAAAAAATGATGATGTTAATTTTTGCCAGTAGTTTGGAATTAATTCCTACGACAATTAAATTGTCTAGTTAAGTGTTTCATTTCCTTCTTTTGTCCGAGCCCAATATAAATGACGAATTTACTGACAACAATAAATAGTTTTCAACTGCTTTAAAACGCACTGATTTGCATCAAAACTAGGGAAACGCCAAAGTCGTTGTTAGACGAGTGAGTGAGCCATGTGTTGAGTACCCGGTAACATTCCTTTTCTTCCCCCTACCTTATAGGCATCCCTAGCCTATCATAGTAGACCATTAGGTGGTCAGGAGGGGGGCCCCCCCCCCTCGAACTAATTTTCACTTTAGCAGTTTTGTTCAGAAACAAATCACGATTAATAATCCACCTGTTTGCCACTTGGCAGCTGGGGCGTTTGACCTCCAGGGGTGTCCAAAGTCGAAAGTTGCGAAACTTTGACCTGCTATAACGGTCAAAGTTTTTGATAAAATTCCAAGATTATTTTTAATTATCATATTTAACACATGATTTTTGATTTTTTAAAACAAAAGTGATTTCACTTTTTGTAAAGGGGTGCCCAAAATTAATAATAATCGATTTTACTGTTTTATATACACTTTAACATTAAAGATTGGACATATAATCCGCATTAAAGCTTTATTTATACATAAAATGAAAAAAAACACTGAATTTAAAAAATAAATTATGCAAAAACAATTCAAGGGCTGTCCAAAATGCTGGGTTTTATATTATTGCTAATATACAACTTTTTTTAAAGTGCTAAAAATGTGTTAATGTTACTAAAATCAGTAAACCTGTCTAAGAATACGTATTGTATGTGGGCCTAGCAAAGAATTATAATTTCTATCAGGGTTGTCCAAAATTTTGAATTTTGAAACTTTACCTAGGAAAAATATATGAACATATGTTTGCTTATGAGACATTGGACACCCCTACCGTCTAAACGCCTCAGATGTTAACTGACAAACATGCATGCATGAGAAAAACATAGTTTCAACTGTGAGAAAACACACACTGTTATAAGTTCGAGGGGGTTATATACGTACAGATGAAAGAATGGCCGCCACAAGTTTCATACTATTTTGTGACTTTTTGGACAACCCTGTGTGTACATATAGCAAATCAGTAGGTGTATTATGTTTTGACATCATGTATGATGTTAGGTCTTGCAATCAAATTATAAAATGAAGATTAATTTGCATTAGAAAAAATATTTTAACATATATTTGCATATGTGACTTTGGACACCCCTACCGTCTAAACGCCCCAGCTGCCAATTGGCAAACAGGCAGAAATGGAAAGAACGATTAATTTCCTTTAAGAAAACATATGGTAGCATTAGTTCGGGGGAGGGGGATTAAGAGTCACCTAACGGTCTATAGGCTACAGTGGAGCAAAGGTTCTATACTCAAAGGCATTATGGCCTAAACTATGACCAAAACTTAAATACCCTATTATTTATACGAATATTATAATCAAACTTAAATGCAAATGTTCCCGCGTACTCAACACATGACTCTCTCACTCGTCTAACAACGACCTTGGCGTTTCCCTAGTCGAGTTGGCTAAAGCGCCCTTATAGCCGAAATGTGGGAGACGTGGGTTCAATAGTCGGGAAAGATTTTGTTATTACTGGATTGTTTTTTTAAAATTATTTAACATGTTTTGAAATGTATATAACGCAGTGAAGTCCATCATCTGTGACAATACTATGGAAATATAGCCAGTACGAAATACGTGAAAATATTGCAAGGTTTACTCAATCTACGAGCAGAATTTGGGGGTACCTTGACGTCCAACATTCGATTAACCTTGGACACGGCATTTCACAGCCAGGTAAATAACAAACAAAAAATATTATTTCAAAATGAAAACCATTGTCGTTAAAATAATTCCGATACATTTCGACGTATTTTTCAGTTTTTTATTTCTTGCAGGTTTAAATCGCAACAGATTGTGCTCATTTTGTTAGCAGTTCTCAGTTACCTGGTCATGGATGTCTGTTTAAAATTTCAGCTCAGTCTATTTGGCCGTTCGGCCGTATGGGACCGGACAGACAGACATTTAACATACATTTAACAAACACACAGAATTAATCACGACCAAGGCCCGATCGAGTAGCGTTGTAGACTATGTTCGCTGCGCTCACTCGTCTAATTAATTAAAAAATATATAGGGACAAGCCTCTCAGAGCCCCGCTCTAAATTCGATCATTTGAATCTTCCCTTTGTATTGTCCGAAATCATCAGTAACAAATAAATGTGTCTGTAAATTGAAAATAAGATCAAACGTTATTATGTTGCCATGTATGCTGCGAATTGTAAGCTCGACATGACGACAAAACAAATTGACGCACACAAACTTCAATGTTTTGGTATTGCATTCAGCCTAACGCTTTTTCCTAAAACACACCAAATACACTCAAAAAACCTGATTTTCAAAATTTTCGCCTGCGGCGCTATTTATGGGGGTCTCCGCCACCCATACCCCCCGTGCTTAGTCCCTTTCCCACGAAAGTACTTGCGCCCCCCCAATGTCTAATCTCTAGTGACGCTCCTGGTAGGATGCTGACTTTACCTACATATTCATCAATCGACTACAAATGAGTTGGCTACTATCAAGCCACACGGCTCACTTACCACACCATTAGGCAGTATGTGCATCCTTCCTACACACTACTCTAGCAAATAGGCACATACAGGGTGAGAGCACATAGTAATTAGGTCCTAATAGTTTAAGCCTACCCTACTGATTTAATGCCCAAACATTTTAAAAACATTTTCCCCTAAACCAGGCATGTGTTATTTAACTTATTTTGCAATTTCAATTTTTAAGTTTTAAATTACCGACCATTGGTAAATAACCAGATAATTATAAACCAAATGATAAAATACCGATAATTTCACATCACTAATCGTCCCGACCGCCTCACCTAGGATGACGGCCTGTATCGTCCCGTTGTTGATCGCCTGATCAAAGAGCTCGTCGAGTTCGTACAAGATGGGCTGCACCTCGTTCGAGAGCGTTGACTCGATGTTCGTCGTCTGGTTGTGAACGGCGGAGACGATGTCGTCGATGTTTCTCGTCGCCGCGACGAACTGGACGATTCCGTTGTGGACGTCGTCGTTGCCATAGAGACCGACCCCGATAGCCGCGCTGGAGAAGAGACAGCGAGGGAGGTTAGCGGGTGGAGAGAGATACTGTTACACAACAACAAAAATAGCGAGTTTAATCATCGAGAAATTATTACGCGTTTTTTAGCAAATTTCTGTTTTTTTGGCTAGTTTGCATCAGAGTTGTTTTAAATTTTGCACAAATGTCAAGGAAGTGGAACTTAGGGCTCTACACTGGCACTTTTTGAAAAATAGTGTTAGGTGAACGCTACAAAAACAAATTGATTTTTACAATATTGGAATTTCTTTAAAAAGTGCAAAATTTACAATTTTCATTCATTGTTTCTGGCTGACAAACAGACAATATTGATAATCTATGGCTGTAGGGCTGTCCGGGTATGCTTTCTTGACTACTGTAAGTTTCATATACTACGTCGGGCTTCCTGGGCAAGCGAACAGCTATTTGCTAAGTGAAAAATGTGTCCTATTCCATCTTATAATGTAGTAAGAAATATGAAATGTAAATACATACAAATATACAAATGCAGGTTAAACTAGTTCACTTCATCATTCTAACACGGTTAATCCACATATTTTGTGTATTCATTTTTCAATTTCTATCCTTTGCCCAGGAATATAAGGAAAAATAGCGGAAAAAAATGAAACACAGCTAAACTTTTTCCCAAGATACTAAGTTGGGTATGTTGTTTAACATACTAAAAGTCCCCACCTGTACCGCGTGAGCTTCCTTATAATATGACCTTGAAATGACCCCGATAAACGTTTGTTTAAGTTTATCTCGTAAATGGTGGAAATTAGAAAACAATGTTTCAAACAAATAATGTTTCTTACTAAATTTCTCACAAAAAAGTTTCTATCCATTTTTTCACCAGATCACTCCTTCCCCTTTAAAATCCAGGATTTAAAAATCAACTTTTAATGGAAATAGTGAATTGTAAGAAATTCTTATGAAAAATGATTTTAAAATGCATATTGTATTTACAAAAAACATGCTCTCACACTTTGACAAGGTAAAATAAGGTGTCAACAGTTGATTGAAAGGTGTGGTTTTATTTAGGTGGCAAGAGGGAGGGAAGGGGTAGCTTCAGCTCAATAAAAGTAAATGTAATCTACAATCAGGAAATGTTTATTGCATTATAATCGTGTTTATTGAATACATTCTCGTGTGATAGTTTCCACACCACAGACGTATAGAATTAGGCGCGTTTCTGTATGTGGTATGTATCTCCAGTAGGCCAGTAGGGTAGTTTGTTAGAATTTTAATCTCTTGGTCGCTCCATGTGTCTCTTCATCGGCTTCCTCGATTCCCATTTCATCATCTGACGTTTCATTTTGACTTGATAACGTATAGTTGTTACTCAGTTCATTATCATTGCCGTCATCATCTCGACCACTTCTGTCGGTGTTGCGACTTGCATCTTCTCCATCTTCTTCCTCCTCGAACGATGATTGCGGTAAAACATGTTCAATATCCTCTTCCTGAACGTCATCGACATCTTCGTCGTCCTCCATCTCAAGCCTTCCTGCGTTTTCACACGAAACTCCACTGCAGTGCACACCCCCGTCTGGGCTCGGGGTAGAACTGGCCCAGAGCATGGCTCTGCTAATCGTACAAGGCGATTCAAGAGAAAAGTCCACCTCGCAAACATCAGCTAGTACGAGGGGTGTATATTACACCTCGAAACTAGAAGCGAGCTATGCCAATCGTTGTCGGGGACACCTCCCCCTTCCCTTGACGACCTCCCCGACGACGTTGATAGTGACACAACGAACGATGACAAAGACGATGACGACCGCGACGTGAGAAACCCCCCTTCCTCCCCTTACTCATGGCTGGTTCTGCTCAGCATGGGCCCCTCCTTCCCATATCCTAGGCTAGAATGGTGCATTATGACCTATCGGTTGACGCGTCCTTAATCCAAATATAACCAAGCAAATATTTGAACACCTTTATCCTGTTTTTTCGGCACCCACAGGCTTCACCGCCTCCTTACAAAGAACCACAAAAAAGTGAGTCCAAGATATGTTGTGGTGCTGGCCCCAAGGTTGATGGAGTTGGAGATTAACAAGGCTCTAAACACCAGCCCCAGTTTTCTGTAAGTAGTTTATTCCCTTTCCACAATTGCACCTGGTGGTAGACACAAAGGCTGTGCAATTTGGCAGAGTTGAGTAGGCGGCAAAACAGATAAACGTTTCTTCCCGACTGCAACACCTTTCTTGAAACATTTAAAACAGTGTTTGTTCAGCGATTCTGTGATCGTGCACCGTATAGACCAAGGAATAGTTTTGTTCCGGCTTCGGCTATTTCCTCTTGTGAAGCCGTTTCAGATTCAAAAGTTTGAGCTGCTTCCTTCCACAAGGTCTTCTCTATTTTCCAGCATTTTGCATAATGATATTTTTCCCTTGTTGAAAATAGCAGAGGTACAATCACATCCTTAGAAAGCGTGTAGGAAGAAAATGTTATCCTTAATTAAGAAGAGGTTTATTACTATGTGACAAATACAGCATAGTTGCCACCTTGCTTCTTCCCGGTTTTATGAAAAATATTTCTGATTCTACAGGTGCAGTTGCTGTTCACAGCACAAGTAGGTAGGTCTATGTCCTCTCCAACTATAGCACAGTTTTCTTCAGACATCGAACAGTCAATAGCGGTTTGAATAATCAGAGTATCAGCGTCTGCATCAGCATGCTTGACTTCAAAGTCATTTTCAAGGAACTTTTTCTTAATGAAGGAAATCAGCTTGTTCTTATTATGACTATTGGACAAGAAGTTCTCTTGAGCCGCAATCAAGTTCATTTCCTCCTGAAATTCTATATCCGGAGAAAACGTTTTGGAATATCTATGAGATCTTTCGGATACTTTTGTATCATAAGTTTTTTTCTGAATATCCATAAAAAACAATTAATAGTGTCTTTTGATGTAAGAAATGTATACCGGTACTTCAAACAGGATCCTGTAAGTTCCCCCAGCGGCCACACAAAACGATGGAAGAGCAAACTTTCATTTATTACGTAGAAACTGCCAGTTGGGACTGTATTTCCCTGATTCTTTTCAAATATTGAATATATAAAGGTGCCTTATTAGTTTTTCTCATTCCATTTTTATCAAACAGAGATAATGGGTAAGGTAATAATTCATACTCAAAATAACTTTCTTAATCTTCTTGCGATTTCACGGAAACTGATATGCGCTGAAAAAGTTGCAGAGAATCAGCGGCTACGACATGACCTTGAACTTTTGAAGGAATTTTTACCTTTGCTAAAGTCTGCACTCGATATTTAGTTTGACATCGCCAATTTCTTTTCCATTTTGTTTCTTTAAAGCTCTGCAGCCGACAATGTATAAGCATCATGGGAGGTGATTTTTTCATCCCCTATACAATCCCACTTGAAATTGACATACACTCGCCAATGATAGCCACGCCTTATTCAATACGTCACAACTACAACCAAGAACAGCAGTCAATCTTGATCTGAGAAAACACCCTAAAATCACTCTGGGTCACAACCAAGTTTGCAAGACATTTTAACTTGTCTTTCTAAGCGTTGTTGCCAGATTCCTGAAATTATCTAAAACGTGGATTAACTTTTCCTTGATTTTGGAGAGGAAGGATTGAACTAGCGATAAAATAGGTAAGGACCTTTTTTGTAGACAATTAAATATACAACAATATTTGCTTGAAGTAGTTTTTTCTAATTTCCACCATTTGCGAGATAAAACTAAACAAACGCATCTTGGGGTCATTTCAAGGTCATATTATAAGGAAGCTCACGCGGTACAGGTGGGGACTTTGAGTATGTTAAACTACATACCCAACTCAGCATATTGGAAAAAAATTCAGCTGTGTTTCATTTTTTTTCCGCTATTTGCCAAATTTAATTCCATAATTCCTGGGCAACCTATACAGTTGCTAAAACTGAAACTTTCTGGACACTATTTTAATACTTTTGAAAATACTTGCGCAAACCAACTAGGTACCTACTTTTGACATATACACAATATTGACATACAGAACAAAGATTTACTAACTTTAGCATAGCATGATGCCAACAATTGATTTGAATAAATTAAATGAATAAATTTAAATGTTTATTAATTAAGTTACAATTTATATAACTCTGGGTACAAACAATGTAAAACAATGCAGTAAAGAGCCACAAGATATTATAAAAATGTTTTTTTTAAAGCGTTAGAAAAACAAAGAAATTAAACCAGTAAACAGAAGTTACAGTTTCAAATAAAATTATTTTCATTCATAGTGGTATCAGGTGCGGTTCTATGGAGCTCCTAATATTTTTTCAGAATTTCTTTTTTGTGATGGAATGTGATTTTGAAATGAAAAAAAAAAATATCAGATCATCCTTGTGTTATCGGTAAGTGAGTTCCCGATAATACAACAAACAGCTTAGCTAAAAAAATACAAAGCTTTTCAACTTGCACATTGAAAGAATTTCTTTACTTTGAGCACCGTTTGTGATGGTTTTGTGATCGCATGCACGTGAAGTCATACACATTGTTGGCTGACATATTGCTGTTCGTCAGGGATTGCCTTCTCAATGTATAGCGGGCATATTTCCGAACATGAAGGCATTGTTGAGGACGAATAAATGACGTTAGTGAATAAGAATACGAGCATTGTGTCAAACATGCACCATTAAAATATCCAGAATTTTTGCAGCGTCGAAAATACACCTTCTAAAAAGCACAAATTAAAAATTCTTTGCGGGGCAATTCTGGGGTGATATCCCCAAGATAGTTCTACATTTTACAGTTGGTCCGCCCCCATTTTTGGGGGCTAGAACCGCGCAAGTGGTATTCCCTTCTCTTGTTGTTTGTGATTTGGCTTAGCATTTAGGAGCAAAGCTCCTCTATGTAACATTTTCCTATCCATTCAAGTAGTAATTTCTACAAAACAGTATTTTAATGAAGAGAATAGTCTAGATGGAGACATACCAGCATAGTAGAGTGAATATGGCTAATATCCATTTGAGAACTAGTATGCTGTGTCGGGGCCTGGGCTTTCGGTCGCAGCATCTGGTCAGCAGGTAGATTAGTAGAACTAGCAGGGTGAGTATTAGCCAGGCGGCGGGGATCGAACCCAGGATACCCAGCGACTGAAACAAAACGTAACGTTTATACAAAATGTTACAATGTATAGCTTATATCTAGCCTGTAACTGTAAGTAATCTAAAGTATATTATCTTCAGAAACTTGACAATGCTTATGTTAAGGCTATTTGACTGCGTTTTTCTATTATCCCAAATATGCTACCAAGTCAAAATGCTTTTTAAACCTGGCTCTATTAAAAAATGAAAATTATTTATTTCAAATTTTTCTAATCGGGCACACGGCAAATATCGCCCCATTAAAATAATTTCAAACTACAATTCGCCCAAGCACACCATTCAATGTAGGGCGTTGGTGTTTTTGTGACATTAATTTTCAACTGGTTTTCTAGAGGCTAACTGAGATTTTTTTACATTTGTCTTTCCTGCGAATTTTTTCGATTGACGATATTTTGTACCGATTTGTACCGCCAAACGAACAAATTCTCAGGAAAAACAATTGTTCAAAAAAAAATTCTCGTCGTCAGCCTCTAGAAAACTAGTTGAAAAAAAATGTCACAAAACACACTACTTGAATGAATGGTGTGCTTGGGCAAATTGAAGTTTAGAATTATTTTGAAGAGGCGATATTTGCCGTGTGCCCGATCAGAAAAATTTGAAAAAAAAATAGTTTTGATTTTCCAATAGAGCCAGGTTTCAAAGCCATTCACTTTATTTTGACTTGGTAGCATATTTGGGAAAATAGAAATACGTGGTCGAATAATGCTCGTGCTTGTTACGACATCATAAATGTATTTCAACAGCTGCAAATAAATACATTACAATAGAATACAAGGTACACGTGACTACCTAGGTATACCTAGCTAGCTAGAGGGTGTGGACATCCAAGGGCTGTTTGTTGTCACACAAGACTCAGCCCCAGCCTTTACCTTTGGTTTGGATGAAGGAAAACCTTGGACAAGATGTTTGGGTGGCTGTTATCGACAGAGACCCTGATTTAGAGGCTCACGGATACCACTACTGACAGCGGTGGTGTTTCCACCATTGAACTTGGGTATCACAGAAATTATAGCACCGGCCTGCCAAGCTCGGCACCTCATCTTCTTCGTCATTCTCTTGTCGCGACACCATCTCCCTTCACCAGGTGCGTGGGAACTCTTTCGAATGGGGGGGGAGGAATGATGAACCTTTTTTCGCTTCTGCATGATTCTCTGCACAAATGCAATTCTGACATGGGGGATCAGAAGAAAAAAGTGGGGGGCACAGCAAATGAGGAGGGGGGTATATCCCCCCCTTCCTATGCACCTGCTCTCCACTTTTCCGTGCATGTCCCACCATTTTTCTCTCCACTATCCACTCTCTCCTCCACAGCTGCCTAACTTGGTCTTGCCATTCTGTCTTGAGGTCTTCCCACTCTTCTACTCTCATTCTATAGCTGAAATACTTGTCATAGGATTCTATTATTCTCATATGTCCATAACAGGGTTGAGAAAAACCCGGATTTTATTGGGGGGAAAAACACCCGGGAGGGTTTTTTCCATAAAAAAAATCAAATTAAATATGAGTAAAATGTCTATTTTTATACTTTGTTTCTTGTAATACCTTGAGAGAAATTAATATCAAACAAATAAATAATGAATCTATTGGTGTGTTTTAGTCAAAAAACCCAAAACCCACTTTGTACTGTATATTTTGTCAAGTGGGGTTTTGATTGAAAAACCCGCCGTTTTTTTCCGGGCTGGACATAATTTCTCAACCCTGGTCTAAACTATCGCAGTCGATCCTTCCCCATCTTGAACTTTACAGGCTCTCAGTTTAATACTAACATGATATTTATAGTTGTTTGCATTTTAAACCACTAGACGAGCGAAGATCGTGAATGTCACCTACTGTAGAACCTCTTCCTTGGACTCCACACCGTCTCACGCGTATATATAAGCCTGTTATCCCCAGCCGGCCAAGAGTTATCATCGCTCCCTCTTCTCCACATCCTGTCCTTCAGTCAAGTCAAGTCAAGGTCACACGTGTCATTGATGTAGGTCGTTATCTGATCAGCGGCAAGAAGTAAGGCCTACATCTCACTGGTGTCTTCCCACACTGCCGCCACCCGTAAGGCCATCATTACCACCGAGGCCCTAGGTGGTAATGATGGCCTTACGGGCCTACCCTAGGTCCTAAGGTATCGATAAAGACCACGTTACAGGAAGCGTTGTTGACCGAAGGGGGAATTCCCCTTCTGCCAACAGCCTATGGTAAGTACATACAGAGAAGGGTTAAGTTTGGTTAGGTGAGGTAAGGTTAATCAGTAGAGTAGACCTACTGGCACTTCTTCAAACTCCTGCTCCTAGTTTCCCAAGGTCAACTATAGTGTAATATGGTTTATATCGACAGGTAGTAATGATGGCATTGGGGGAAAATAAAGATTAATGGCCTTACGGGAAGCGGCACTGAGGGAAGGCTCCACCTCACCAGCAAGGTGCCGTTGTTGAGGGGAGGGGTCACCGATGACGACCGCCAGAGCTCGCCTGAGGTACTCCCCGCATAGGCCGGAATGGCCAGGAAATGGACTTTGCCTCTTTTCTCGCCTCTTACGCTCGGCAGAGAAATACCCTGTCCAGAGTCTACCTCGGGTCCAGACGGGGCAAATATACAAATACAACTTAGTATCGGGAGCCCTTTGCCCTTGCTTCGTCATAACAGGAAATGAAGAGTGTGCTTGACACAAATGATATCACCTATAGTTGGCGGCTTGGAGCTATTGGGGCCTGGGTGACAGAACTACCTCGACCTCTGATCCAGCACAACGATTATTATTGGATATGAGATCGGGGAGTCCTGGGCTAGGCTCGAAGGGTTTTTATACCTTCCCCTCAAGAGGAAATTTTTGGGGCTGCAAGACTC
>JAMZAV010011880.1:0-20217 GCA_024449915.1 Sweltsa coloradensis
AAAAACAAGAATTTGAGCACAAAACCAACAGAAATAGAGGCTATTAGTACATTTAATTTTAATGGACTCCAGTACAGTAGACAATTTTAAATAAGAAGTGAACAATATTTGATGTTACTTCATTTCAGCAACAAGTTGGCACCATTCATTTTGATTTAATTCCACATAAGCCTATGTACGTGGATGGTTGTAGGGCCTACAGTTAAAAATCCACTAATTATAACAACACACACTCATTGCTCTTTTAAATATTTAATGTTATACTAACTAACTAACAATGGGTTCAATACAATTGAATAAAAACATATTTTCAGTTCATAGGCCTACCTTCGTTCTTCATCTGTTATAAATGTTTTATACTCAAGTTCAGTTGGCAAGCCATCTGCATCTTCGGAGATGTGAAACAGTCGGCTCACTTTATGCCAAGATCTACTAAACAAATACTTCTTAATTGTTTTACCACTTTTATGCAACTTGTAGTTCAAATCTCTACAACACTGTCGAAAACTTCTGAATCTCCAAGGCACTTTTGTACATTGTATACTCTCATGGGATTCAAACATCTTAGAAACACTACTACATGCCTTCACACTTCCATCTCCAGACGTTGTCTAACAATCTTTAGGCCTCAATTCAAGTTATCATGTTTGCTTTATTATCTAATGACCTTTGAAGTAGGTACCTAGTTATTATCTGTTTAAACTCAAAACATCTCCTCTGACTGTCATTATCTACAGAGTGTTGACATAGTTCCAAGCAATTAGAGATAGGCCTATAATTAGACACAGTTTATGATATTTACTGATGTATTTAAGATTTGGCCTTATATAAGAGTCAATCATAGAGGGCTTAGTCATTTTGTTTCAACATGAAATTATAAATAATACCAAAATCTTTGGATATGCATTTAAAGCTTATTTAAATAAATAAATAAATTTGCATTTGGAGTCTACCCACTAAGTCATAGGCATAACTGATTTTCAGTGGGGGACTTTAAACCAAAGCAACCAAGCCAACCCTGCAGGCCCCGATGCAATCGACGAGCGAGCGATAACCAACCAAAGATCGATATTTTTAATATGAAATATAGCAATCAGTGGTATGGACAGTGCGAACACCCACGGATCAACGCCAGAATCAACAAGGCTGATTCAGAACAACTGAGTTTGTTGAGTGCCTCGTTGCTAGGACGGCTCTAAAGTCCCCGTTTACTAAATCTAAAGACAAAAAGTGATGGACTTGGAACCATATTAGAAGTAAAAAAAACTTCCCCCTGAAGCGGGATTCGAACCCGGGACCTTCTGCATTGGAAGCAGGTAGGCTAACTACTACTCCAACACAAAACTTTTATGTGGCTGGAATTAATACTATTGGGTAACCCAAGCAAAACTCAGGCCCAGCCTTGCCTGGGTCCGGACAAAGCATACAAAGTCATCTGCCTAGCTAGCTCAGTGGTTTCCAAACTTTTAGAACAACCCATTTTTTAGAATGCCAAACTTTTGAAACCCACCAGAACACACACACACACACACACACACAACACAACAACAAGAACACACACACACACACCAACAACACACACACACAAGGACACACACACAACACAACACACAAGAACACAAGAACACACAAGAACACAACAAGAAGGATACAAGAAGAGATTACTTTTTTATTACTTAATGTTTATTTATAATTATGTGCTATCCACATTGAATATAATTTAACATAGGCCCTACACAACTTATGATAATGAGGAGGGTGCGCTTGTTTTTGGGTTCTGTTGAGGACGTCATTGACGTCCACATAGATGCGAGTGATTTCCACGCGAAAATACTTGGATAATAACAACTTGTTTCGAAATTTGAAATGAAAATCAAATTATGAAGTGAGATGTAAGATGTGGAAATTAGTATACTCTTTCAAATATCAGAAAAAATAGTTGAATAGGCCTACGCTTGTTGAACAGTCAGCCAGAACAATGTCAAAATAATATAATAATATAATTAATTTTTAATGCTGAGTTTTCACACATGTCAATGAGTTATTCATCAGCCTCTGTTGATGACCCAGTCATTGCGTCGCTCTGTAATGGATTTGCAACCCACTTATTTTGCTGACAGATTTCCATCTCTTCAAGGAAATAATGATCAACATTTTCTCAACCCATTCACCCTCTTCTCCCCATTTTGGTAATAAAGGCGACATTTAAGAATTGTTTTCTAGCGGGGCCCACTTTGGTGATCTTTATCACCCGAAAGATCAACGGCACGTGGTGTTCCCAAGCGGTCACACATCCAAGTACTGACCACGCCCAATGTGTCTTAACTTCGGTGATCAATTGAGAACCAGTGTATTCAACACGGCAATGTAATGTTATTCGGTTTCCTTCATACTTTTGTTTGTTGTTTGTTTGTTTGTTTGTTTTTGTTGTCAACAACAAATTCAGTTTGTTTAATTTCGAACATAT
Organism: Sweltsa coloradensis; assembly: GCA_024449915.1. Classification (NCBI taxonomy): domain Eukaryota; kingdom Metazoa; phylum Arthropoda; class Insecta; order Plecoptera; family Chloroperlidae; genus Sweltsa; species Sweltsa coloradensis. The sequence continues at coordinate 2,468 of JAMZAV010011880.1, forward strand.
CGGCCAATTATACGTGAGCTTCAGAACAAATATTTATTACGCAATGCTTCAGCAGGTTGTCTACCTTTCACTGGAAGGCGCAACAGGAAAGTAATTATTATGCACCATATTGTTCCCAATTTTTCACTTTTTTCATGGCATAAGCCCCTAGGCTTATAGGCCTACTAGTAAAAAAAGTCAAGATTTTTGGATTTTCAAAAGTTCTCGCGACCCACAGTTTAGGAAAGGCTGGTCAAACTCATGGTAGGAGTCAGTGTTCTCCCCAGGAAATAAAATTCAATGGTTATTCTAAAAAACATTGCCAGGTACTGTAATCACATGGCAGGGACAGAAATGGGGGCCCGGGGGTCCGATTTGGTGAGTTTTAAAGGTTTTAGAAGCCGTCTTAAAGTAACTTCCATTAGTTGGATTTGTGGAAGAGCATTTCTAATTTGATAGAAATTATAGCCTTAGGCCTACATTATTTCTCCGTTGTAGGCCTGTGGGCTTTGCAAATTACTGTAGTCCTATTGCTACAATTATTACTAGGAAAACGCTTAAGTCCCGCCGCGTTGATGGATGAGCTTCTTTGTAAGTTTTTAGTTTGCGAAGGAACACTTTTCCTTTGCAAGTGCTTTTTGAATGTATTGTAGGTGATTGTTGTCAAGTTTCTATTGTTTACTTGTTAAGGTGTCTCTTTCAAGCTAAAATTTGACCAAAATGTAATGGTTTCGTGCTCCCGTGATAACATCGAAATGGCTGACCGAAAATTATGCAATTTTGGGAGAAGTTAGATAATTGAATAATGTTTGCAACGTATTGATCAGAATGTACTTTTTTTTCACACCATTTTCTGCCCAAAAAATCAAGAAAATACGTGAAATTTGGAAAATTTGACGTACTTCTTGATTTTTTTGGTGGAAAATGGGGAATAAAAGTACATTCTGATCAATACGTTGCAAACATTATACAATTATCTAACTTCTCCCAAAATTGCATAATTTTCGGTTCAGCCATTTCGATGCTATCATGGGAGCACGGAAGGTCTGCAAGCGGTTGAAAAATGTGATTCCACCTCCGACCGGTGGCGCTCTCTGCAGTTTTATGTTTCAAGTCGGGTCTAGGGCGTGTTTTAAACAATCCTCATGCCATTATTGTACAGTCAGTGTCATATTGTAAAGGATTAAACGAGTAATTTTAATACTATTAGATTATTATGATTTCTTGGTACTTTTGGAGTTGAGCTAGATGCTTACTGTCTCTTTGAATGTATTGGACATGATCATGATTTATCAAGATCATAACAATTCTAAATTTCCATATCTTATTTAGGATTCGATCTAATTACCGGTATATTTATAAGAGTCGTGCGCTTCGGATCTGTGTCGCAGCCGCGGACAGCCTTGATCATTTAGGAAGTAATTTTATTTATCGAGCATGCATTTTATTTCATTTATAATATAAGATGCCATTCATGGTGGTTCACACATAGTGCGCAGGTATGATAAGCATATTATGGCACCAAAGGGACGCGGGTTCGATGCCATTATAAGTAATAATCTAACGTAGGCCTACTCTCCATTCCACCACATCCACTCATCGTCTTGAGTTGCATTGGATCATCTATTTAGAACCACAAACATCTACCTCATAAGACGGTGTACGAACTGGATATGTTTGGTATATTAACTGAGTTCATTAACAGTTAGAAAATATTAATTTTTTCTTCACCTTGCGCTTGCTTTGGCATTATAAATTTTGTTAAAGGAATATCTCGTTCGGTGGGAGACTATGTTGACGACGAGTGGTGGTGGTGGTGAAGGTGAAAATAAAATATGTGGGGAAATACTTGGCGCCTTTGATGCTAACAAGAATATTGAGAATAAATAAAATGAAGACATGTGGGATGCTCTGTTTATCGTCAACAACCAGTTCCCTCACACTCCGCGTATCACTCTCGCAAACATCAACACCATATCTATTCTCCAGCAGATAACGAGCCACTCACTTAAGATACATTTGTGAGACGTATAGCATTCAATGATATGGTCTCGATCAGAACAGTTATAGTTATCTTGTAACTGTGGCAAACTTATTGTCAGGTTTTAAATTTGTAATTTATCTCGATTAATGGAGTGTGATATTATGTAAACGAAATTCGAAGTATTTTTTATTAACAATAACATGGCATCTTATAATCAATCGTGCATGTCTATAGTGCGTATTATCTATTGATTATTATAATATTCATAGTATTGTTATAAGCCCGAAGAAACCCAATACATGCATACATGAAATACCCTCTCATACCAAAATTCGAGTCACTAAGTGTAGTGTTCAGTTTTCCTTCCTTCTCAGGATCACCAAGTATGTGAACTTTTTGACGGAAGGTGAATGAGGATATTGACATTTTCATTCTAATTATTCAACTTATGTCCGAACTCCGAATATTATTACAATGACGACGTCGGAGTGATGTTTTTCGGTAGCGGGAGTCGAACTCAATACACGCACTTGCATTTGACTTGAATGAGTGTTGTGCGGGCAACACAGATAACCGTTTCCCGCGTAGTATGTAACACTTTGGGTCGCACCAATAAGTGAATCACACAGTCGCACCGTCGCACTGAGGTCCTACACACATTCTTGAGATAACTTGCCTTGTTGCTGTCAAAATTGTGTATTTCCATTTTTCCGTTTTCAACCTTGGCCATGATATAATTTTTTAAATTTAAATTTTTTAAGTTTAATAGAAATTGCATATGTTATGATTTTTATTGATGACCTTCCTTCAATCAGTCTCATAAGTCAAAATATTGTCATATTGTCTTAATTATTTCGTCATTTGTTTCTCTCCTAATCCATCATTTACGATTCTACAATGACGCAGATGTAGAAAATGTGTGGATTTATATTTTTTTAATTTTTGGATTGATTTCCAAAAAGTGCAATCTTGATTCCAATATCGGATATAGTATGATACAAATGTCCGCCAACAAGCCATCATCAAGCAATTCAATATGGTAATTGGCTATGTTTCGATTCGAAAGCAAATCCATTTCAAACAGCAGCTGTATTTTGCAACAATTATTGATGTGTTTCTTTCCTAGTTACGTTCATCGAGTAATAATTAAATCATTATTATGATTGGAATTGCGTAATGAAGACTCCAATATGACAATCTTGAGAAAATAGCTCGTGTTTTTGTTTATATTTTGTACAATAGTATGTGTATTTATGTTCGTTTGCTCTCTACCGGACAAACGCCTGTTGTGGAATTTTCACGATGTATATAACTAGGAAAACGCTAAAGTCCCGCCGCGTTGATGGATGAGCTTTTTAAAGTTTTTAGTTTGCGTGGGATATCTTTACTTTTGCAAGTGCTTTGTTTTGCTGCCTACGCATTGTAGTGTGATTGTTGTCAAGTTCCTATTGTTTCTTGTCAATTGGTATTATTTACCGTAAAAAACTTATATTAAAAGCTTTATTTCTATGGATTCTGGCTAAATTTTTCAACTTTTTCTTTCAAAATGTACTACATTACCATAACCTTAATGTCCATGTATAATATGAACGTTGTAGCCCCACCCGTTTGGTCAGAATTGGCCCAAATGGCACGAAAATATCGCATAAAAAATCGAAAAAATCGTAAAAGTACGATATTCATGAGAAATATTTCTTCGATTGTACCCAAAAACAATACAGCTCTATGTTCAGAGATTTCCATGGTCCCGTCAAATTTTCATCAAATCGGATATGAAGTTTGCCCGGTAGAGCGCGAACAAACAGAAAGAAAAAAAACGAGCTAAATTTTTGGGGGGGGGGGTCAGTGAAATTGAAATCTTCACTTCGCTCGTCTAATAAGTATCGTATCGTAGTCACTCAACGGTTTTAAGTATCGATGTGGTATTGAACCGGAATTTATTTAAATCTATTCAAATCTACTTTATTTCCGATGTTTCTCTTTCAGGTTAAAGTTTGACAAAACGTAATGGTTCCGCGCTCCCATGATAACATCGAAATGACTGGTCCGAAAAATATGTCATTTTGGGAGAAGTTAGATAATTGTAAAATGTTTGCAACGTTTTGAACAGAACGTTAATTGTTTCTCCCCATTTTCTGCAAAAAAAAAAGAAGAAATACGTAAAAATACTTAAATTATAAAACTTGTCGTATTTCTTGATTTTTTTGGTGGAAAACTGTATAAAAAATTAGCATTCTGTTCAATATGTTGCAAACACTATACGATTATCTAACTTCTCCCAAAATTGGCATAATTTTCGGGCCAGTAATTTTGATATTATCATGGGAGCACTGAAGGTCTGCAAGCGGTTGAAAATGCGATACTGCCTACGACCGGTGGCGCATATAATATTATATATCTATGATCGAGTACTTGGTCTCTTTGGCATATCAGCTACGTTTACTGACTGATACGATTTAATGACTGTGCACTTGTTTATTATCTTCACCTACTGTTTTGAGTTTGGAAGTAAGGTAAAATTATGCAATTTTGGGGAGAAGTTAGGATAATTGTATAATTGTTTGCAACGTTTTAAACAGAACGTTAATTGTTTCCCCGTTTTCTGCAAAAAAAAAGAAGAAATACGTAAAATACCTAAAATTTATAAAAATTGTCGTATTTCTTTGATTTTGTGGAAAACTGTAAAAAAAAATTAGCATTCTGTTCAATATCTTGCAAACACTATACAATTATCTTACGTCTCCCAAAATTACATAATTTTCGGGCTAGTAATTTCGATATTATCATGGGAGCACTGAAGGTCTGGAATCGGTTGAAAAATGCGATTCTGCCTCCGACCGGTGGCGCATATATTATTCTATATCTATGATCGAGTACTTGGTCTCTTTGGCATATCAGCTACGTTTATTGACTGATACGATTAAATGACTGTGCACTTGTTTATTATCTTCACCTACTGTTTTGAGTTTGGTAAGGTAAGGTAAAATTATGCAATTTCGGGAGAAGTTAGATAATTGTAAAATGAATGCAACGTTTTGAACAGAACGTTAATAGTTTCCCCCATTTTCTGAAAAAAAAAAAAAGAAATACTACTAATAATAAAATTATTAACCACAATGTAAGAAGCAGAAACAAACATATCTTATGATTGCAAATGAATTGAATTCGATAGTTCCTAGCACTGCTTATCTTCACCTTGACATGGATGCCACCATTCCACTTTTGTCTCCACGTTTCCTTCATTCGTAATTCACAATAAGTCGCTCAGACAAACCAGTACCAGTTACATTTTTTTAGTTTTTATTCGTTGTTTTATTAATTGCCTACTCGTATTTTCAGAATAACGAATAATAGTGTCCTAATAATATGTGTAATAAAATAATCATATCTATTGGGAATGAGAGATTAAAGACGTGCAGTATAATAAAATACCGTAGACATCGCGAAGTGATAGTGTTTGAAATAACAAGCTACAATTCACTCATGTAACTTCGTGCGGGGTCTATGCGCAGTGGGACCCGCTCAGTCAGTCAGCGAGTGCACAGCGTAACACGTATCTCGGGTGACTGTGAATCATATAGCTCGCCTGCGCTGTTATTGGCTCAAAAATCATGATTGGAATATCGCTAGTCCTGCCTTTCGAGTCCGGTGAAGCATGCTCTCTCTCTCTCTCTACGTATATTCCCACGGGTTAAAACAGCACTCTTAATTGTTATTATAAACCTCAAAATCTCATATTAAAACCTTTATTCTATGGATTCTGGCTAATTTTTTCAACTTTTACTTTCAGAAAGCAATACATCACCATTACCTTAATGTCCATGTAAAATATGAACGTTGTAGCCCCACCCGTTTGGTCAGAATCGACCCAAACGTCACAAAAATATTGCACTAAAAATTGAAAAAAATCGTAAAAGTACGATATTTATGAGAAATATTTCTTTGATTGTACCCAAAAACGTGGCAAGTCTAAGTTCAGAGATTTCGAAGGTCCCCTCAAATTTTCAGCAAGATCGCATATGCCGTTTGCCCGGTAGAGAGCAAACAAACAGACAAAAAAAAAACACACCTGAGCTAAATTTTTTGGGAAGTCAGTGAAATTGAAGTCTTCGCTTCGCTCATCCAATTAGACCTACAACATAAATATGTGTTGTAATAGACCTTTATAAAGGTGATGATGCTAGATTTGTAGTACGCTTTAGGTTTACAATTACTAGGCCCTCAACTTGAAACATTGTTGTAGGGCAACATGACTTTATTTTAACTAATAGAAATTATTTGTCATAAAAATCAATAAAAATGATAAAAAAAAAAAATATGTACAGGCCTATTCATTATCTAGGGCAACAGTCGTCGCCCGGCAGACAAGCGCATGCGACTGCTTAGGCGACACGAACTCCAGCCCTGTACCAGAGTTGGGGGGTTTTCACTTTTCAGCTATCTGCACACGCCGCCCCGAAAGAGTTACAATCTTGAAACTCGGTATATGACCTGGTATGTGGTCCATGACATACCAAAAAAGAAATCAACCCGATCCGACAACTCGTTCTGTGTTTAAAAAAGGCTCTCAACATTGTCAAATTCCTTTCGGCCGGCTGGTGGGTGGGTGGCTGGTTAGTTCTCTGCGGAGATTATTTAGCCTACAAAGAAAATGGTAAATCTTAGAACTATGAAACTTGGACCACACTTAGATGTACTTCAGACGCAGTGACTTTTGCTTTCAAAACCAAATCGGTAACAGGGACCGGAGAAAATCAAATTTGGATGATAATCAAAACGCGTAATTACCAAGGCGTGGTAATTTGTACAAACTTGAAATTAAACATGCTATTAACCATTATAAATATCTTGCGTCCAAAACACAAGACGCTAAATTTGGGGATGACCATGGCCCAAAAATGACAATAAACATATCTGAACTTTAAGAAATGAATCATTCAAAGAAAACGCTACAACTGAGATGTTTCAAACGTGGAATACATTTTGATATCTCTCATTCTTTATCACTTTGAATACGGAAAGCAAAATTGGGTAACGGGTACAGGAAAAAATCAAAATTATCAAAAGTAGGTAATTCCGTACTCTTATGAATAATACCCTATACTGAGAAAACTCTTCATCTTAGAACTTTGAAACTTGGGCCACACTCAGATGTACCTCATATAACCAAAAACCGGGCAATCGGACCTGGGAAAATCAAAACGCGTAATTACTCAGGCGTAGTAGTTTGTACAAGCTTGAAAATAAATATGCTCTTAACCATTATAAATATCTAGTGCTTAAAACACAAGGGTATCTTTGGGGGACCGTGAGCCCAAAAATGTCAAAAACAACTTTGAACTTAACAAATTTAATCATTCAAAGTCCATCATTCACACCTTGATAGCAAACGAACAACAAAAAGATGTAATATCCAACAAATACAAAAATTTGTAAAAAAAACGGCAGCCAAGCTCTCCTTCAAAAGTCTTTGGCTGTGAATGCTGTGAGATATAGAAGTTAAGCTAAGCTTTTATTCTTTCTCCCTAGTTTCGCTTGAAAATAAGTAAGATCATTTCGCCTGTTGACGAGCGCCAAGCCAACGATTTTTGTGGTAAAAAAAATTTTTAAACTCGAAATCATAAAAAATGGCTTGGCCATTGAATTTGGTTCATGGCCAAGAACTTTTTTTTATGATTTCGAGTTTAAAAATTTTACTTTTTTACCACAAAAATCGTTGGCTTGGCGCTCGTCAACAGGCAAAATGATCTTACTTATTTTCAAAGCGAAACTAGGGAGAAAGAATAAAAAGCTTGGCTTAACTTCTATATCTCACAGCATTCACAGCCGAAGACTTTTGAAGGAGAGCGTGGCTGCCGTTTTTTTTTTACAAATTTTTGTATTTGGTTGGATAGGGCCTACAGTAAAACCCAGAACCCTTATGGATTGTTTTCCATGCATGGTTAAGTATATAAAATAAACAATAGATAGGCCTAAATGCAAAACAATAGATGAATGTCTTCATTAAAATCAAATAATTTCTGCTGCCAGCTCAGCACCACCACCAAAAACAGAAACATGTTTTTGAAAAATTAGCACTTGTTCATTATAGGGACTCCCTCCCCTCCCCCGAAAAGGAAAGTAGGTTAGTGAGGTTGGGGGGGGGGGGGCAAAGCGCCGTGGGGGGTGCCTAGGTGACCATGGCAATGCACTTCATGCTTAGGGTTGCCATTCGTCCCGAAAAATCGGGATTGTCCCGATTTTGAACTCTGTATTTTATGTATCCCGGAAATTCGGGAATGTCCCCATTTCCAAATCCTAGTCTTACTCATACTTATAATTGTTTCAAAATTGTTGTTTTTGAAAGAATGGCCGTTAAAATGTGGCGCAGCACTCTCCAAGTCGTCACCGCTTGGGTCACGCACCAAAATGCTAATGTGAAAATAATATTTTCACTGATGAACTGTCAGTGGACAAATGAAAGAAACAGACCTCATTAGTTCTGTGAGGTCAATCCTCCTAGTGCAATATAACTTTAAGGGTGTGTCTTATGATTACCTATGTGAAAAGTAATTTTAAGTTGTTGGCTGGAATAAGTTCCTCACAAACATATGACTGGGCTAAGAAAAAAAAGGGTGATGAAGCTAATCAGCTCGATTCTTGAAGTTAGGCCTATGGAAATGGAAGTGACTGAATAGAATAAATTGTTTTTCTGTTTAAAAACGAATAGAACACTGTAGTTTGTTTTGAACTTTATGGTACCGGTACCTCTAGTTCCTAGTACCCAACCCAACCCAACATCACCTTAATTTTATGAAATTGTGTATTCTATCATCACTTCAAACATGAAAAATGTAATGCTTAAACGTTGTTTTCTGGGCACTTACGTCGAAAAAGTCCCAGAAATTTTTTCGCATCTGGCGGCTGGGGCTTTGCCCCAGACCCCTTGCTGTATCCTCAGTTCCTAAATGTCCCGAATTTCAATCTAGGAAATATGGCAACCCAATTCATGCTCCCCCCCACGGCGCTTTGAGCCCCCCCAACCCCATTAGGTAACCTACTTTCCTTTTTGGGGGGTCTCTGTAATGAACAAGTATTGAAAAAACTTATCATACAAGTTTATCTTTACACGTAGTCAAGCTTTGCCGGGCGGAAATGAATTTTCATCGGGCAGGCCACCCAGCTCATCGGCTCTGGGGAGAACACTGGAGGACTATGAGTCTATGAAATCATTGTTCAGTGTGTGCCGGAAGTATGAGGCGACAGGGCAGGGATAAAAATAGACAAAGTCAAATAAATTTACTGTGAACTAGTTTCATTACAGCAATCTTCATGTCCACTACTCTACTTTACACTGCACAGGCTGACATCATTTTTGCTTAAATCATCAGTAGGCCTAAAGTACAACTTAAAAAGTCTACCTACCTAGAATCTAGATAAATAAGCTAGGCAAGTTAAATTGTCATAGTCATACCCATAGGCCCCTATATGTAGGCCCCATGCAGAACTCTTAAGTTGGGTCATGTTAATATCTCATTCAACATTCAAGGTGATTTTGGGTAATTTAATTTGTAGAAAGAAATAATAATTCTTACTACCGGTAGACTACTAGAAACTTGCCGGAAGTTTTTGCTACTTTGTTTGGTAATCAATCACCCTTTCATTTCTAAGGATCACAGGATGCTGGATTTAAACTGGGGATGTCAATGTTGTACCTGTGTACTACCGCAGTACCCGGGTACAAAAGTTTACTGTAATTTGTCTTGACAGTTCGGTGTAATGGACTCGGGTTTACAGTTCAACGAGGCGTTTACTACAAAGTTTTGGATTAGACTCGAAAGAAGTCACAGCAGCACAACAACTGGGGAAGGGCTAGGAGGAAGAGATGGAAGAAGACAACAGGAGATTTAGAGGCAAGAAGAGAGAGTTGAGCGGATGTGGGAGAGATATGATTGTGAGAGGATGGAAAAACCTTTGGTTTCAAAACCCAAGCTAACTGACAGAAGTGGGAAACAGCAATGGATGATGAATGAATGATGTCAATTTTAAAAATCACACAGACCAAGTTGCACAGTAGAGCTATGCCTAAAATGCACGAGTCTATGTTTTACCTTCTTGATGGGGTTTGTGTTGTCTCACAGCTCAGAATAGTTGTTAAAATTGTTGGGCTATTGTAGACATTTGAATAAAAGCAGTGACTTACTATCAGCACTGGGTACTCCGCCTGTAGGTCCCGGTTGCTGCGATATTGGAGCGTAGCCCATTGGCTGTCCCGAGGATGGGAAGCCAGGAGCATACTGTTGGCCAGGAGGTGCAAAGCCAGGGGCATACTGTTGGTTTGGGGGTTGATACCCTTGCTGGCCCCCGGGTGGGTAGCCTGGAGGGGCGTACTGTTGGTTTGGGGGCTGGTATCCTTGCTGGCCTGCAGGTGGGTAGCCAGGGGCGTACTGTTGATTCGGGGGTTGGTATCCTTGCTGCTGGCCCGGAGGTGGGTAGCCTGGGGCATACTGAGGATTAAACCCTGGCTGGGGCATTGTGTGGTCCTGTCCTGGTTGAGGATACGCCATCAGTGTAGTTCCAGTATTTCACAATCTGCAACATGTTTACATTCTATAAACCAGAATTTAGGGGAAAAGAAAAGAAGTTGTTATGCTGCAGTGGGAACACTGCAATCTGCATTGTAATGAGAAGGCAGACTTCTTGGCAAAGAGGGGCAGCAAGATGACACAAACTGAGAAGGCATTGTCTTATAAGGCAGTCAAATCTCATCTAAGATCTGCTGCTAAGAAGTTTGCGTGGAGGAAGTAGGAGAAGGATGCAAAGGACAAGCCATGGCAGAGTATAGTAACAAGGAAAACAAAACTACCCAGATATAAGAACAGAAAGGTCTCATCTGCCCCATTCAGACTTGATACAGGGCATGACCTGCTGGGTCAACATTTGCACAAAGTAGGATTGGGAGGGTCAAGCCTGTGCAGCGTGTGGGGTAAGGTGGAACAAAATCGAAACCATCTTCTCAGTTGTGGAAGGAGTTCAGAAAGACTAAGGTTATAACCTCGAAACAATGCCAAATGGCATGACACATGTACTAAAGTAAGCTTGTCTATTAGGCCTATAGATAAACTAGGAAAACGCTTAGTTGGACGCGTTGATAAGCGAGCACGTGCTATACAATTTGTTGATGGTCCAAATTTCAACCTGATCTGAATCTTCGTGCAACCGCTATCATGAGCCAAAAAAGCTCCAGCTTCGTGCGACTTTTTGTTGCCATGGTTACGTTAATTTTGTTAAAATGTAATTTCCATCTACACTAGTACTTATCGGATCAAAATAAAATTAACATATTCGTGACCGGACGGACATTCTAAATGATTAGGCTACCTCAGATTTTGTCGCCGTTTAGTTTTAAAAAAAAACTTTCGATTAACTTTAATTTAACTTTATAACTTTTTGAACGATTTTGCCACAAAACTAATGGCATTCAATTCAGATCGAAGCTTGCGGATGGTCCAAATTTCAACTCGATTCGAACCTCCGTTTGACCGCTATCATGAGCCAAAAAAGCTGCGCGACTTTCCGTTGCCATGGTAACGGTACTTTGTTAGGTATAATATAATTTCCATCTACACTACTTATCGGATCAAAAAAAATTAACATATTCGTGACCGGATGGACATTCTAAATGATTTGGCCACCTCAGATTTTGTCGCCGTTTAGTTTTTAAAAAACCTTTCGATTAACTTTAATGTAACTTTTTAACTTTCTGAACGATTTTGCCACAAAACTAATGGCATTCAATCGAGAACGAAGCTTGCTGATGGCCCAAATTTCAACTCGTTCCGAGCCTCCGTTCGAACGTTATGGCGAGACAAACAAACAAAAAAAAAAAAAAATGTGACTATTTTTTCCGGCAGAGTCAAATGGAAATGCTCGCTCAATAATACGACAACACATGATGGCCGGGTAGGCCGATTTTTGGCCTCATGAAAAGAAGAAGAAGAGATTAGTATGTACACACACCATGGACAAACAAAATGCTACAGGACTATTATGCAGCCATAAATTCTACTAATTGAATGACAGCAAGAGTTCACCCTGGAAGAGTTGCATCACTGCATGCGCGGACTCATACCAGAAAACCTGGCGTGGCAAGGCAATAAAGTTACAATACCACAAGTCAACCAACAACACACAAGTACCTAGTACCAGCACATCACAAGGACAAGTACCACCTTACTGCACAGGCTTGAAAGCAGGGGGAAGATAAAATAATAATTAGGCTCTTGTTACTGCACTAGCATAGGCCTAGGCCCTATATGCTCTTTTGATTGTAGACCCACGCTTGACAAGTACAGATGTTTTCCAAATTTGACATGCAGTTTCCATCATCACAAAGGTAATTTTGTGACCAAATGGAAGAATATAGGCCTAAACCTAACATTGGTCTTTGACTTACAACATTTTAGGCCTAAGTTACAATACAAGATGTATAATGCAGCTACAATTCAGAGATTGAAATGTACCCGTCCTGATGGTCTAGTGGTTAAGACGCTCACCTGGATTGTGGAAATCCGTGGTTCGATTCCCGGTTGGGGTGGACTTTTTTAATTTCTGAATTGTAGTAAATAATAACAACTTTCAAGTTTAATACGTATAATTTGTTTCAAGTACTCTCCTGTAAATTTTGGAGAATCAATTTTTTTGTATTTCATTCACATTTTGGTTCTTCAATACCAGCAATATTTTCAGCATGTTGTCAGTTTGCCTGTTCCAACGAGGAGTAAGAATACCCTCCTCCCTCCTCCCCCCCTCGTATCTTTGCTCGTATTGAATGCCTTTTCTACTAGGTAGTGCCAAGGATTTCAAAATGACATTATACGAGAAATAATTACGTTAAACTGAAGATTTATTAATTTAGAAGAATTGATTTACAATTTTACTACCCAGTCTGGATCCGGGATAGTATTTGGCCCAGAGAGAGAGAGAGAGAGAGAGAGAGAGAGAGAGAGGCATGGCTCTGCTGATCGTAATAGGCGAGAAAAGAGGAAAGTCCATCTGGGAGTATTTTACTCCCCGAAACCATGCAGAGGCAAGATCTGGCCGGCGAGGTGACGAACTTCCTCCTTTCCATCCCTGCCCACTAAGCTATGATTCTGACCTGTGACCACATGTCCCATAAGCTACAGTGGCACACTATGACCCAATAAACCAATATCTAGAAAATTTTACTAATTTGACAGAATACTACCTTGTAGGCATATCTTTGTATCTAAACATGCAGGAGACACACAATAAAAAGGACTAGATCTATGGATGGTAGGCCTACAGGCAGGGGCGTCGGCACATGGGGGCAAGGGGTGACACTTGCCCCCCCCCCCCTGGAATTTCCAAACAGGAATTCAATTTACGTAATTTAGGGCCTACCCTACTTTTAAATTTAACGGCAAGTACACAGGCAATGTTTTCTGCTTCTAGCTAATAGCTGAAAGTTGGATTGATTATGCCTACTTTGTTGTTTTAATTCGTATCTTAATGTAATTTAAATGCAGTGTTTGGGTTTGTTCATTTCAAGATTTGCCAATGTTGTTAGGTAATAAAGTATTATTTCGCTTTTAGATTTGACATCTACAAGTGCAACACCGTTTCAGTCTCAGTCCTTCGTCCCCCTCGATGTAGGCAATTGTTTAAATGGTCACAATTTTAATAAATTAACAAATAAAAATAAAAAAGACCTTGAGAAACCATGGACACCACCAGCTACTTACGACTTTTCATGAGACGATGTACGCAAGAGGAATTTTCGGCTAGCTTGGTTATCACAATCCATGGTTATAGCCTACTCGGGTGATGTATTGTATTGTATTGTATTTTATTTGCAGTTGTTAGATAACATTGGTGATGCCGTAACAATTACGGGCATCGTAACATAGCATTGTCAAGTTTTTTCAATAGAATATACATTGAGTTATACTTACAGGCTAGGTATAACTAAGATTTTATATACATACTATATAGGCCTACATCTAGGCTATTTTGACTTGTCCTACTTAACTAATCCGTTAAGATTAGTACATTCATTTATTTGGCAGCAATATGCCTTAATGTTACCTACTTTTATGTATTTACAATTTCATACATCTAAACATTTATATTCACTACATAGCTACAGCAAGAGTATGCTCATGCTAAGCTGCTTTCTTGAAGTCATCTAGGCCTATTTTGTGCAAACATTTTTCTATTAGGTAACTTCTCAATTTTCTTTTAAATATTACCAGGTTTGTGACATTTTTTATTTCATCTGGCAGGTAGTTGAATAGCATTTTTCCTACATAAACAGGAGCTTTATCTATAATATTTAATTTAGTAGTTGTCATATGTAGGTTGTCCTTGTTTCTTGTATTATACTGATGAGCATCAGAGTTTTTCAAAAATGTGTCATTATGGTGTTCACACACATATATATTATGGTTGCATAAATGTATTTGGATGGGACAGTAAGGATACTAGGCTAGTGATTTAAAATATTCTTTACATGAGTCGGTTGTTTTAAGGTTTAATATATACCGTATTGCTTTCTTTTGAAGCCTGAAAATTTTGAGAGTGTTTTTCTTGCTGCCATTTCCCCAGATGAGTATGCCATAATTTATATATGATTCAATATGTGCATGGTATGCAGATTTTAGTAAACTCATGTTGCAGTAGGCCTATTGTTTTAGTTGTTTTATAACAAATATACCTGAACTGATCTTCTTTGCAATGAACTCAACGTGGTGATTCCATGTAAGGTTTTCATCTATGTATAACCCCAATATTTTTGTTACCCTTACCTGCTCGCGGACCACTTTGTTAAAACTGTGTCTGTCAGTCAGACCAAAGGTTTCAAGAGGAGTTCAAGGTGCTTTTTTTTGCAACTCGCTCTTGTATGAAATTTAATGACTTGAACAATACCGCCAAACATCATGTTCAAACCGACTGGCATAAAGAATCTGTTAAAAAGTCATCGAATTTCCTACAAACACTTCAACTTTACCACATCTATTGCATAGGCCCTAGGCCTATACATTTTTATTGTTTATGTAATAACCTCCATGCCCTCCCCTGAAAAAAATCCTGCCGACGCTCCTGCCTACAGGTACTATTTATTATTTGTATCGAGGTAGGCTATAGGTAAAGGTACACACATTGTATCCAAAGATAGCCTACTTCTCCCAACACTGGAGATTGAGATGACCTTGTAGTTTTTTTTTGCAAAGTTTCTAAAATAAGGATGAAACAGGGCTAGGCCTCGTCACAGTCAAACCCCAATAAGTTCATTTAACGTTACACGTGTGCCAGTGCCCACTGCCTAGTAGGCAGACAGTACAGTCTTAATTGCATCATTGGGCTAAGAGCTAGGGACCTAGGCCAAATACTCAAGAGTTGGCTAGGCTTAGGCCGGCCCTAGCCCTATGCTTATAACTGGGGCGTAGCCCTAGCCTACTACGCAAAAGTTAAGCTGTATGGCCTAGGCCGATATCATACAAAATGTATTTTATGTGCCCAACGTAGAGCCCAGATTATATTAACCCTAATACAGACACATTAAAAGACTTACATAAGCTTTAGCTGCACGTCAATTATTTCCTTGGCGAAACGGGAAAACGGCTGCCATCTGTTCGGTTACTTCCACATCAACTCGCAGAGACCTGCCTGCCGGAGAGTCACGTGGTGCATTGCCAGCTGGTTCCCGCTCGATATCGTTTGGATTGGATTTATTTTGAATCGTATCGCAAACTGGACCTTAGTAATTTTATTGCACGGGCTACGCAGAAACCGAATTTATGATATAATTGCGATCTAATATGGTGATTGGCAGGTGTACTTTTGCTTTCATTAGAATTTTTTCTAGCTTAGAGTGTCAATTTTCTGATAGCTCAAACCTGCTCAAACCCAAGCTCACGTCATCCTTCCAGCTACCATGTTCTGCAGCAGCAGCACAACAGACAACACACACATTAACTCTCCCCCCCCGGTCACTACTTTCCACGCTGGCAGCCCCATCCTCAACATTTTGTACAATTAATTGGCTCGCCACTTTCGATCATTCATTCATTCATTCATTCATTCATTCATTCATTCAAGCTGTCTCAGCTCTATGTCAAGCAGCAGTATGGTATGCTAGTATTTTATAATTCAATCCACATAGAAAAGACATTCCTGACAATTACCGGCACTTATTTGGCTAGGGGGGTCCAACTTTTGTACAGCTTGTTAACACTAATACCACAGATAATAGAGTAGTGTACTCTGTTATCTGTGCTAATACTATATTGCCTTGTAGGCCTACTACTTATGTTAAGGGTGTACTTTTTGTTTAGGTGAGCCGAACTTTCCGCTGGCTACAGTGCGCCGCGCTAGTTCTAGGATATAATCGATAAGAGCGCGCCCGAAATCCTTTTCGTTTACAGTGTATATAAAAGTTGGACCCCCCTAGTCGAATAAGTACCCAATTACCATGTCCTGAACTGTTCAGCGTTATAATTTGTCCAAGACGCGTTTTTTACCCCTCGCCATCTCGATTTTCAAAATCTCGCACTTGGCAGTGGGCCTCCGGCAGCTTGGGACACTTCTTTCTGGTTTTTGACCCCCCCCCCCCCCCGAGCGAGGCTCTGATTCGGGAGGTCTCGCGGATTCAAATCCCGTCGAGACCGGCAATCCTGGCTGAAGGTTTTTTTTCGGGGTTTTCTTAAGTCGTTAATGCGAATGCAAGGGATAGAGTCCTTTTAAACAGCCCTCGGAGTCTTGGACATCCCTTCACAATGGTCCTTTACTAGGAAAACGCTCAGTTGGACGCGTTGTTGAGCGAGCACCGGTACGTGCAACACGACCCGAGTACGACATTCCCATAATGTTACATACCAATAAGTCTTTAAGGTCTTGACCGATTTAGCTGAAAATTTGTAAAATAGGAGAGAATGGATAAAATCCACCGCCATCTAGAGGACCTTCACATCATTTCTTTGGGAAAACTATTTTACTCTTGATTTCTTCTAGGTGGCAGTACATAGTGACCCAAATTCTTGTGCGACTTTTCGTTGCCATGGTAACGTTACTTTTGTTAAAATGTAATTTCTATCTACCTACTTATCGGATCAAAATAAAATTAACATATTCGTGACCGGACGGACATTCTAAATGATTTGGCTACCTCAGATTTTGTCGCCGTTTAGTTTAAAAAAAAACTTTAGATTAACAGCTTTAATGTAACTTTATAACTTTTTGAACGATTTTGCCACAAAACTAATGGCATTCAATCGGGAACGAAACTTGCGGATGGTCAAAATTTCAACTCGATCCGAGCCTCCGTTCGACCGCTATCATGAGCCAAAAAAGCTGTGCGACTTTCCGTTGCCATGGTAACGGGACTTTGTTATAATGTAATTTCCATCTACACTACTTATCGGATCAAAATAAAAATAACATATTCGTGATCCGACGGACATTCTAAATGATTTGGCCACCTCAGATTTTGTCGCCGTTTAGTTTGAAAAAAAAACTTTCGATTAACTTTAATGTAACTTTTTAACACTTTTTGAACGATTTTGCCACAAAACTATACAGCAACCCGCCTAGTGGTATGTACATGTGTGCAAAATTCAGGTCGATCAGAGAAACGGTGCGACCTGTATCGAAGCAGTAACAGAAAAGAAAAAAAAAACAAAAAAAAAACAGACATTCGAGCCATAAGAGTCAGTGGAGACGCTCGTTCGCTCGCTCAACAATTGAGGGTTGATTTCAAAAACAGCCTATGCCAAAAGCACATTTTTTT
>JAMZAV010011881.1:0-18722 GCA_024449915.1 Sweltsa coloradensis
ACTTTTTTTTCAGAAAATGCATTTTGTAAAAAATATGTTAATTGGACCAGGAAAAACATGGCGCAATGTTAATGAGGTTTACATAAGAATGTGGATTATTTAATTCGAGTAGAACATAAAATTTTCAAGGAGGGTACCCCCGCCTCCAATGAAATGTAGCTAAACTAGGCCCTAGGGTTAATGTATGCTTTAGGCAGCTCGCTAAACGCTAAACGCTCATGCGTAAACGCACCTGTACAAGCATCTTTTTGATAAAAAAATGCCCTTGTGAAGTGATAATTTTTTTATCGTTGGTCACAAATTAAATGACCGCTTTTTTATGGAATGGCAACGAAACTACTGGCTTGTTTTTTTGGGTTTTATTGACTAGGAAGCTTCGCAAACGCTTTTTCATGCGCGTTTTTGGATGAGCGTAATTTTTAAAACGAAAAAAACGTGAAATAGAGATTTTCATGAGAAAAAATTTTCGGTTACGCCAAAATTTCATAAGAATATTTTAAATTTTCAAAAAACTAAGGTTCTGTGAAAAAATCATTACAATCGGATAAAGCATGTAGGTATTATGTCAAAGAAATTATAAAAAATCGAAAAATCGTAAAATTGCGATTATCACGAGAAATAATTTTTTAATGCGCTCAAATTTCACACGAATTTATAAATCCATGAAATTAAGGTTCTGTAAAAAATCATTACGATCGGATAAAACTGGAGGTGTTTATAAGCCGAAGAAATTTAAAAAATCGAAATATCGAAAAAATTGGGCGATTTTCATGAGAAATAAATTTTTGATTAGGCCCAAATTTCACACGAATATATAAGTTAATAAAATTAAGGTTCTGTGAAAAAATCATTACAATCGGATAAAGCATGTAGGTGTTATAAGTCGAAGAACTTTTTAAAAAATCGAAAAAAATCGTAAAATTGCGATTTTCATGAGAAATAATTTTCCGATTGCGTTCAAAAACGTGGCAGTTCAATGTTTAGAGATTGTAGTGAAATGGAATCTTCGCTTCGCTCGCCACGCTCATCCAATTATGTACATTGTGGTGCAATGAAAGTCTTTAAAAATTTTATGAAAAATTCAAACGGTTAATGCTGCCAGAATGCAAGCGCTGAACGAAAAGTCTTTTTTTAACCTTTTATGTGACGAGTGTAAATATCTTATTGTTTAAATTTTGGCGATATTCAAGGAAAAACCACTTTTCAATGTGGGCATTGTAAAATTTAAGGAAAATGTTAAATTAGGCGATTTGGGGGTTTGCTTTTCGGATTAACCATAGTTTCCTCGTTTGACGGATGTTATGACACTTCCAAATCCAGCCGTGCTAGCCTCCGTGCGACGCGTCTCTCTCTTTCTCTCCCCTCTCTCTCTCTCTCTTTTCTCTCTTCCTTTTCTCTCCTCTCTCTCTCTCTCTCTCCTCTTCCGCCAGGCTGCTCAACAATTAAGAATGCTATTTCATTGCTCTATTGGATGAGCGTAGCGATGATTCCATGAAACCACACTGGAGAAAAAAAATTCGGGATGTTTTTCTTTTTCTTTTTTTCCAGTTTGTATTTTTGTGTTTGTTTTAAAACGATTCCGGCTAAACCCCAATTCCAATTGCAATGAAATTTTTTAGAGGCCTTCGAAATCTCTGAACTTAGAACTGCCACGTTTTTGAGCGAAATCCGAAAATTATTTCTCATGAAATTCGCATTTTACATTTTTTTTCCCATTTTTAAAAATTTTCCCTTTGACTTATATAAACCCTTTATCCGATTATAATGAATTTTTCACAGAACCTTAATTTTATAAATTCATTATTTGGGTGAAATTTGAGCGCAATCAAAAAATAATTTCTCGGGGTAATCGGAATTTGAGATTTTTTTTATTTTAAAAATTTTTTCGACTTATCCTACAATGCTTTATCCGATTGTAATGGTTTTTTCACGGAACCTTGATTTTATGAATTAATATATTCGTATGAAATTTGAGCGTAATCTAAAAATT
The DNA here is from genome assembly GCA_024449915.1 of Sweltsa coloradensis. Lineage (NCBI taxonomy): Eukaryota > Metazoa > Arthropoda > Insecta > Plecoptera > Chloroperlidae > Sweltsa > Sweltsa coloradensis. Next base: position 1,991 of record JAMZAV010011881.1, read on the forward strand.
ATTTTTTAAAAATTGCAATTTTACGAATTGTTTTTCGTTTTAAAAAAAATTACGCTCATCCAACAACGCGCCTGAAAAAACTTTTGTGATCTTCCTAGTATTGATACATCGTCACCTAAACTACAAAACCTCCTAACATTTTTTAAAAAAAATTGATGTTTTTGTTTTGTACTATGCGTGCCTCTTAAATAATTTGCAAAATGTCACTTTTCGAGGTTTTGTAGTTTTTTTTGTGACTATAAAACAACTACAATACCTCGTAAGTGAATTTTGCAAATTTTTGAAGCGGGATGCTTAGAGCAAACCAAAGCATCGATGTTTTAAAAAAAGTACTTACGATCGAGGTTTTGTAGTTAAGGTTAACTTATTTTCCAAATAATTGTTTTACGGTTTTAAGCCACTCCTTGAGTTTAATCACTCAACGTTTCGGAACGAACATTTGGGGTTCCTTGACTAGGAAAACGCTTTAAGTCCCGCCGCGTTGTTGGATGAGCGTAATTGGTGCATTGAGCTGACATGTGTTATGCGGATTTTCTGTGTTCTGTGAAAAAATCATTACTAAGTTGAAGATTTTTTTAAATTTTAATTTAAATTAAATAAAAATAAAAAAATCGTTTTGTTTAAAAAAAAGAAAAAAATCGTAAAATGGCGATTTCCATTAAAAAAATTATTCGATTGCGCTTAAATTTCACACGAATAAATTAATTCATAAAATTAAGGTTCTGTGAAAAAATCATTACGATAGGATAAAACATGTAGGTGTTATAAGTTAAAGAATTGTTTTTTTTTTAAAAAAAAGTAAATTTCAAATTTTTATAAGAAATAATTTTCGATTGCGCTCAAATTTCACAAAATATCTTTATTCATAAAATTTTGGTTCTGTGAAAAACTCATTAATGTCCTCGCACCCACCGTCTCCTATGAGAGACACACGCCCTGCAGTATAGTTTTAAAAGGAAACGGTGGGTCTGAGGAGGATATTGTCCTCGCACCCACCGTCTCCTATACGCGGTGCAGTATAGTAAATAGGAAACGGTGGGTCTGAGGAGGATAAAATCGGACAAAGCATGTAGGTGTTTATAAGTCGAAGAAAATTAAAAAAACCCGGAAAAATCGTAACATTGCGATTTTCATGAGAATTAATTTTTCGATTGCCCTCAAAAACGTGGCAGTTCTAAGTTCCGAGATTTCGAAGGCATCCATAAAAATTTCATTGTAATTGAATTATTGGTTTAGCCCGGGAAACGTGTTAACAAAAAGCTTAAAATACAAAAAAAAGAAAAAAACATTCTGGATTTTTTTTCTCCAGTGTAGTGAATTGGAATCTTCGCTTCGCTCGCTACGCTCATCCAATCAACAGATTGAATTGTCTTCAATGGATCATCTTTCTTAATTCTTTCTTTTTCTTTTTGTTGGACTGCTTTTTGTTAATTTCCGTTTGTTGGTGTGTTTTTTTTGTTATAGTTTCTATTTTCAGTATGTAATAAAATCTCTTGATAAAGGAACTCCAATTTTTTGTTCCGAAAATTGAGTGAATTAAACTCAAGGAGTGGCTTAAACCCCGAAAAAAACAACTATTTGTAAAACAAATTAACATAATGTCTAGGCAACGAAAATTTCGTACAACATATATATTTTATATATATATATATATATATTATATATATATATATATATATCATAAATATATAATATTAGTTGGACTACCCCGGTGTAGTCCACTTTTTAATTTCTGTCTAAAGTACAACATAACAGCGTATGGGTCCCCCCTACTATAAAGCCAAGTTTAAACATATTATATATATAATGGTAAACCGAAAGAAGAAAATTTAATTATTTAAAGATGGTAACATATATAAAATGTTTTACCTTGGCTTTTTAGTAGGCGACTATGACGCTGTTATGTTAGTACTTTAGATAGAAATTAAAAAAAGTGACTACACCGGGGTTTGAACCCGGACCTTAGCTTAACCGAGGCTATGCTCTTACCAACTGAGCTATGCGGCCACCAATTTAAAACTATCTAAATAGTTCTAAAAAGTCCGTAGTTTTAAATTGGTGGCCGATAGCTTTAGTTGGTAAGAAGCATAGCCCCGGTAAAACTAAGGTCCCGGGTTTTAAACCCCGGTGTAGTCACTTTTTTAATTTCTATCTAAAGTACTAACATAATATATATATATATATATAATATTAAAATATATATATATATATATATATATATATTTTATAAATATAGGCATGTTTGTAGGCTTTCGTGATTCATGGTTTATGTAATGTTACACTTACGGAAATAATCACGCTACATTGAATGTTTAAAACGAATATTTAATTAAAACTTCAAGGTTTCAGAAGACTAGGCTTCCATTCAAGAAGAGTTGGTATAAAACAACAAAAACAAATATCAGCAACACAATAAAAATAAAAACAAACTTAACCGCCTTAAAAAGGAAAACCAAATAGCAAGTACAAAAGCAAATCAGGTGCAGTGAAAACTTTTTAACCACGTCAATGTGCTAAGCTCTTTGCTTGACTTCTATTCACCCTTCTCACAGGCTGATTCTGTTCACCAACTGATGTAGAATCGCTGGAAATTGTAGGACTTAAATGTTGACTTTTTGTAAACATTCTTGTAGGACAACAAGCTGGAAACCACTTCTGCTTTGGCGCAACATGTCAAGAAAAAGGGCCCATTCGATAGACTTTAAAGGAATGAAGCCCTCTTGGCCATGATCACCATCTGACTAGCCGTATCGTCAGAGAGGCAGTAGACATTGAAAAACGCCCTCATAACTTGAACAAGCGAGATGATGGCAAACGTCTGGCCCAGTCTTGGAAGCCTGTTTTGGCAAATAGATTGGAAATTTTAAAACACTTTTAGGGGAAAAACTCTATTTATTATATTTTAAATAACACGTTTCGGAAATAAACTTCAACTTATTCCGTCTTCGGGTTTTTCTTGTTAAAAACAAAAAACATATTATCAAAAATATATCAAAACAAACAAAGACAATAGCCAAGGTCGATAAAATCAAACATTTAACACATGGAAGTTGACAAAAACAAGGTAAAACAAAAAAGGCTATTTCTTAGTTTTTTACTAAGGAAACCACATTGGGGGAAAAAAGGTACTCGGCTGGCTTATCCCATGTGTCTTTTAATGTTATCAAAGCTGCTTCTTTCAATTTCCTTTTTTTCCAACATGGCTCTTTAAGTAAACGCCTAGATTGTAGAAAGTCGAATTATGAACCTTGTCCCATGCATAAAACAAATTGGATGAGCGAAGCGAAGACTTCAATTTCACCGACCCCCCAAAAAATTTAGCTCGGGTGTTTTTTTGTTTTTTTGTTTTTTTTTTTTTTTTTTTTTTCGTTTTTCTGTCTGTTTGTTCGCTCTCTCCCGGGGAAAACGGCATATGCGATCTTGATGAAAATTTGACACGACCTTCGTTTTCTCTGAACTTAGAATTCCACGTTTTTGGGTACAATCGAAGAAATATTTCTCATGAATATCGTACTTTTACGATTTTTTTCGATTTTTAGTGCGATATTTTCGTGCCATTTGGCCAATTCTGATCAAAAAGGGTGGGGCTAACAACGTTCATATTTCACATGGACATTAAAGGTTATGGTGATGTATTGCTTTCTGAAATAAAAAGTTGAAACAGTTAGCCAGAATCGAGAGAAATAAACCTTTTTAATATACGTTTTTTGACTTTTTGTGCGATATTTTCGTGCCATTTGGGCCAATTCTGACCAAACGGGTTTGGGGGTACAACGTTCATATTATACATTGACATTAAGGTTATGGTGATGTAGTACCTTCTGAAAGAAAAATGTTGAAAAAGTTAGCCAGAATCCATAGAAATATAGCTTTTAATGTGAGATTTTTTACGGTAAATAAAAAACCCAATTGACAAGAAACAAAAGAAACTTGCAACATTCACCTACAATGCGTAGGGAGCAAAACAAAGCACTTGCAAAAGTAAAGATATCCCACGCAAACTAAAACCTTTAAAAAGCTCATCCAACAACGCGGCGGGACTTTAGCGGGTTTCCTAGTAAATAGATTGGTGCTTGAAAACCATAAAACAGATAATCCAGACTCTGCGCTGGATACACATGGTCCAAGAGTCGTGCCCAAAAGTTTTACCAGAATCCTCCTCCACAAGAATGTTGACAAGATGTCTACATTTAAGTCCTACAATTTCCAGCGATTCTACAACATCAGTTGAAAGAACAGAATCAGCCTGTGTGAAGGTGACTAAAGTCAAGCAAAGAGCTTAGCACAGTGATGTGGTTAAAAAGTTTTCACTGCACCTGATTTGCTTTTGTACTTGCTATTTTGGTTTGCCTTTGTAAGGCAGTTAAGTTTTTTATATATTTTTTATTGTGTTGCTGATATTTTGTTTTTGTTGTTTTAACCAACTCCTCTTGAAAATGGAAGCCTAGTCTTCTGAATATATAAATGTTTTATCGGGTTTTCGTCCACGTGTAGTGTTTATTAAGTGGTGGTACATACCTTTACATACCGTTTTAAATCGAGAAATTAAATATGTCATTACCTTTACGTAGGTATGAGCGAAGGTTTATTTCTCGATTTGGTTAGTCGGGAAACACTCCCGTAGGTATAAAACTAATAATAAATATAATAATAATTTATTTTAATTTCTGAATTGTAGTAAATAATAATAAATAAATAAATAATACTATATATATTATTTAATACAATCCATAAATTAAAAAAGTCCGCCCCGACCGGGACTCGAACCACGGATCTCCCACAGGTGAGCGTCTTCACCCCTAGACCACCAGGGACCCAAGTTTTGAATCAAAACGTCGATAATTTTTCGACGTTTTGAGTGGTCACGTGGTCTGATAACGTCGATTTCCTCAAAAAGCTAGTTTTGAAATCAAAACGTCTATTTTTTTACGTCCCACACAGTCTTTTTCTACCCACGGAAAATAGCTTGTATGCTTTTTGACGTAACGCCCTCTCAATATAATATACTCGTTCGTCCTAAGCTTGTTTATACAAGGCTGTGGTTAAATTCGAACACTTGGGACTTGGTATTTGGCATTTTCATTTTATGAATGAACTAATTAATCTTGATTTCACGGCCCTACATTACGGTAATGCCTATAGTCCGTGGAACAAGCGTGAAAACATTTCAAATCCGGAAACCAGCACCAAAATTTAGGAGCAGGTAAAAGACGTATTTATTTAGAATGTTATTTTCACGGGGGACACGCATGGTAGCAAATAAGTCACCTGTCATGGCGTCCACAAGATGGCCGCCAAAATAATTCTTAAAATTGCCGTAACTCAAGAAGTAATCATCAGATTTGGATAAACTAGGTTTTGTTTTATTTGGTTTTTAATGCCTCTAGAAAAATGTGATCAGAAATTTTACCGTAAGTACAAAAGTTTCAATTATATTTATATATTATTACAATGTATTGCAATTATAGCACTTTTTGGTATATATATAATTATTTATACGTAGAATTCGCTAGATTGTCATAAAATTTTCAGACTATACTAAAATAACGCCAATTAATCCAAAATTTAAAGTCCCGAAACGAAATCCCTGTAAATGTTTGATTAATTAATTCATCAAATTAAGCATTAATTAAATCCCAATTAAAAGTTTCTTATTCACTTACCAAAGTCACGTAGTGTATCACACAAGAACAATATGACCCCAATGAACCAAAAACATATTAGTTCCAAAAATTTATTCCAATCACTTTCCTATTAATTCAATTAATTCAATTTATTAAAAATAATGACAATAATCTCAATAAATTTTGTAAAATTAACACAATGTAGTCCACCTTGGAATCATTTTAAAGCTAGTTTTAAGGCGAATAAATGTAATGAAAAAATTAATTAATTAAATTAATTAATCACCGAATTAATTACATTTTAGTTAAATTATCCCACTTTTGACATATGTATTGTTATGTATACCTAAAACTCGATCGATCGTCATAAAAATATACTACATTACTGACATAATGCCAATGAATCCGAATTGTCATGTCTCGAAACAAAATTCCTATAACTTACCGAAAAATTAAGAAATTAAATGAAGAATTAGTCTTATATCTCAATAATTGTAATTGTCACTCAATTAACACATACAAAATGCCAACAGAAGGATCAAATATAGACAATGCAAGTATAATTTTTAAAATTAAAAGTCCAGAAATTAAGTTCATGCTACTTTTCCGTTAATTGAATTAATGAATGAAAAAAATTAATTGATTTAATCACCATTTATTGTGTAAAATTAACACAGCCAAACTGGGAACCATTTGCTAGCTTATTTTACACGAAAATAATTTTGTGGGAAATTCAATAAACAGAAAAGTAGCATGAACTTAATTTTGGGACTATTAATTTTTAAAATTATACTTGCATTGTTTATATTTAAAACTTCTGTTTATTTTTTTTTATTATTATTATTATTATTATTATTATTATTATTATTATTTTATTATTATTATTATTGATATAAAAGAGTAATTCTTCATTTAATTTCTTAATTTTTCGGTAAGTTATAGGAATTTTGTTTCGGGACATGACTATTCGGATTCATTGGCATTATGTCAGTAAAGTAGTATATTTTTATGACGATCGATCGAGTTTTAGGTATACATAACAATACATATGTTAAAAGTGGGATAATTTAACTAAAATGTAATTAATTCGGTGATAAATTAATTTAATTAATTAATTTTTTCATTACATTATTCGCCTTAAAACTAGCTTTAAAATGATTCCAAGGTCGACTACATTGTTTAATTTTACAAAATTTATTGAGATTATTGTCATTATTTTTAATTAATTGAATTAATTGAATTAATAGAAAAGTGATTGGAATAAATTTATGGAACTAATATTTTTTTTGGTTCATTGTGTCATATTATTCTTGTGTGATACACTACTTGACTTTGGTAAGGTGAATAAGAAACTTTTAAGTGGGATTTAATTAATGCTTAATTTAATTATTAATTAATCAAAAAGTTACAGGAACAGGAATTTCGTTTCAAGACTTTTAATTTTGGATTTATTGGCGTTATTTTAGTATAGTCTGAAAATTTTATGACAATCTAGCGAATTCTACGTATAAATAATTATATATATACCAAAAAGTGCTGTAATTGCAATACATTGTAATAATATATAAATATAATTGAAACAATTGTACTTACGGTAAAATTTCTGATCACATTTTTGTAGAGCATTAAAAACCAAATACAACAAAACCTAGTTTATCCAAATCTGATGATTACTTCTTGAGTTACGGCAATTTTAAGAATTATTTTGGCAGCCATCTTGTGGACGCCATGACAGTGACTTATTTGCTACCATGCGTGTCCCCCGTGAAAATAACATTCTAAAATATGTCTTTTACCTGCTCCTAAATTTTGGTGCTGGTTTCCGGATTTGAAATGTTCCTATAGTTTTAGCAGCTTGTTCCACGGACTACTAGGCCCTACATCAAATTAGGGCTACCTAGGTCGAAAGCCTATTAATAGGCTAGGCCTAGCGCCTTGGACTAGGGCCCCTTTGGGCCCCCTAGCTCTTTCAACATTCACGACACCTCGCGTTTTATTTACCTTTTAGCATGCATGCGAGTTATTTCCACGACGCATCTTTGTTATTTTCATGTTATGAAATTTTTGAGTTTTGCCGATTCAATTCGTGTATTGTTTGAAAAAAGATCTTCTTGCTGTTCAAATGCACGTTGATTGTATTTTATAGGTTATGTTCGGCACTACGCGGGGAGAACGTAAACCAAACAAGAAAATGCAAGACATGGATAAACATGAAATATGTACTGCCAGTAGGCCTATCTTTGTCTGAGGGCTTTGGGTTTACGGGCTAGAAACTCGTATTTGATTGGTCCAGAACTCGGCAATGTTCGGCTAGCGGGAGAGCTAGCTGACGGGAAGAAACAGCAAAGCAAGTTTATCTCACGTCAGTAAAAAGATTAAAAACTAGCATTTAGTCCAACCACAAAAATCGACGTTATCAAGTGACGTTATGAAAGTGACGTTTTGATCAAAACGCTTATTTCAAAACTTGGGTCCCTGAACGGGTACATTTTAATCTCTGAATTGTAGTTGCTCTGCATCTGAATGGATGGAACAGCACTGCAACGAATATCTGTTGCCTTTGAACTGTCCACCAAACATTAATTATAAAAATATAAAATAAAAAATAACTTAAAGCAGGTATGAGCGAGGGTTTATTTCTCGATTTGGTTTGGGCGCGAAACTCCCGTAGGGGTAAAAATGTTTATTAACGAGCGAAGCGAGCGTTTCCATTTGACTCTGCCGAAAATTTGTCACTCGTTTTTTTTTTTTTTTTGTTTGTTTGTTTGTTTTTTTTTTTTTTTTTTGTATGTCTCGCCTTTAACGTTCGACGGAGGCTCTGGTGATTGAAATTTTCACCATCCGAAGCTTTGTTCTCGATTGAATGCCATTAGTTTTGTGGCAAAATCGTTTCAAAAGTTAAAAGTTACATTAAATTTAATCGAAAGTTTTTTTTCAAACTACCGGCGACAAAATCTTGAATAGCAAATCATTTACAATGTCGTCGTCAGAATTGTTAATTTTAGTTTGATCCAATAAGTAGTGTAATGAAATTACATTATAACAAAAGTAAGTTGCCATGTGCAACGAAAAGCGCGCGAAGTTTCAAATGCCTTGCACCTAGAAGTAATCAAATACTTTCGAGGAAACATCTATTATTTGTCACCAAAGAGTTTAATATTTTTCCCATGAGTCATAGTCCTCTAATGCGGTGGATTTTATCCACAAAGTTAAAGATTTACATACGGGTTTACCCAATACCTGGTCAATAATTAAGCGAGCGAAGCGAGCGTTTCCATTTTGACTCTGCCGAAAAAATTAGTCACTGTTTTGTTTTTTTTTTTTTTTTTGTTTTTTTTTTGTTTTTTTTTTTTTTGTATGTCTAGCGATAACGTTCGAACGGAGGATCGGATCGAGTTGAAATTTTCACCATCCGCAAGCTTGTTCTCGATTGAATGCCATTAGTTTTGTGGCAAATCGTTCAAAAAGTTAAAAAGTTACATTAAGTTAATCGAAAGTTTTTTTTTCAACTCAACGGCGACAAAATCTGAGATAGCCAAATCATTTAGAATGTCCCGTCCGGTCACGAATATGTTAATTTTATTTTGATCCGATAAGTAGTGTAGATGGAAATTACATTATACAAAAGTAACGTTGCATGGCAACGAAAAGACGCGCGAAGTTTCTAATGCATGCCACCTAGAAGTAATCAAAATACTTTCGAGGAAGCAAGGAGGTATGAATAATGTAAGGAGACAGCATGCGCTATCTGTGGCTGTACAAATGAACGTGGCCGTTTTGAACGTCTCTGATCGAGTTTTTTCGCAGTATTTGCTGCTTCTCGTTGGTGCTGACCAATATGGCGGCTACTAAAACATAGAGTTTTTCGCAGTATTTACTCCTTCTCGTTGGTGCTGACCAATATGGCGACTACTATGCCACTGAAACAGCTGGTATTATACTTTATACGTTGATAATAACTCTTGTATTAATGAGATAGAATAATAAAGGGGTGAAATGTAATTTTTGTTGATGTGCTGCGTTTTTGTTTGTTTTGGAATGTTCATAGCTTTGACAAAGAGCTTTAATAATACCGACGACCTTGCTTTGGGTTCGAGGCTTTCGCCGACCACCATTGTCGTTCAAAGTGGCTATGGTTTTGACGACGCCACACTGCCTCCTTACATTATTCCTTCCTCCTTTCGAGGAAGCAGTCTATTATTTGTCAACAAAGAGTTTAAATAGTTTTCCCAAGGAGTCAAGGTCCTCTAGATGGCGGTGGATTTTAAAGTAAAGATGTAAACACGGGTTTACCCAAATACCTTGGCAATAATAAATAATACTGGAAACGCGAACGTCGAAAATTTTTAAATTTAAAAAAATGTGCAATGTGGGTCTAGCTATAGCACGTGCTCGCTTATCAACGCGTCCAACTGAGCGTTTCCTAGTTATTTAATTCAATCCAGAAATTAAACACAATGTAAAAACAGAAAGAAATGTACACAATGAATGTGGGACATCCGTGGTTCGAGTCTCGGTCGGGGCGGACTTTTTTAATTTCTGGATTGTATTAAATAATAACATTTACACCTATGGGAGTGTTTTCCGACCAACCAAATCGACAAAATATATATATTGTTTAAACTTGGCTTTATAGTAGGCGACTATGACGCTGTTATGTTAGTACTTTAGACATAGTCTAAATAGTCTAAAGTACTAACATATATGCACACATTGTATTTTCGGGTTGTCCGTGTGGTTTTATTTTATTTATTCCAACGTTTCGAGCAGTTCTCCCTGCCCATCTTCAAGAAAATTAAACATAAAACAATATAAAAAACAAACAAAACCTTACTTCATAACATACACTGCAACTAGATACATAGACAAGAACAAAATAGCTTAGAAAACATAGGTAGAACCTACTCATGACAAAATTTTACAACCAATGATATAAAAAAAAACACCTGTAAAGCAATCAACATTATCCTATTACTGTTTAGATGACCTCAGCGTACGAGTAGATGGCTCAATGGGTTCTTGTTGAGTCTTCCTTCTCTTGTCAACTCTTGGAGGAGGAGGAGGAGGAGGAGGAGGAGGAGGACGGACTGCAGACATTTCCATAGCTTTGGGTTGGAATAATGCATAGCTCTAACCCAAAATTGAATTTTTAATCAAATTAGGAAAAGTAAAATTAAGAATGTGAATCAAACTCCGTCTAAGCCGTACATCCAAGCAATTTAGATGGAAAATTACATTTAAAAATTTCCCCCGTTCTTTGAATTTTTCGTTTACAAGTTTCACGCCTTGATATGAAACAAACAACAAAACGATGTGATATCAAAGATTAGTCATGTAGTGATATCCCCCCCAAACACAAAAATTTGTAAAAAAAAATAAAAAATAAAACGTCAGCCAAGCTCTCCTTCAAAAGACTTTGGCTGTGAATGTTGTGGAATATAGAATTTGAGCCAATCTTTTCATTCTTCCTCCCTAATTTCGCATTGAAAAGAAGTAAGATCATTTCGCATGTTGACGATTGCCAAGCCAACCATTTTCGTGATAAAAAAAGTAAAAATTTTAAACTCAAAATCATAAAAAAATACTTGGCCATTGACTTTTAAAAGTTCTCTGAACCAAATTCAATGGCCAAGTAATTTTTTATGATGTTGAGTTTAAAATTTTTACCTTTTTTTACCACGAAAATGGTTGGCTTGGCGCTCGTCAACAGGCGAAATGATCTTACTTCTTTCAATGCGAAATTAGGGAGGAAGAATGAAAAGACTGGCTCAAATTCTATATATCAAAACATTCACACCAAAGACTTTTAAAAGGAGAGCTTGGTTGCCGTTTTATTTTTTTTTTTTTTTTTTTTTTACCAAAATTTTAGTTTTTGGGGTTCAATTACTGGAATCAGTTGTTAAATTTTAAAAATTGAATTTAGAGCAGCGGTTTTTTGTATATCGTTTTCTAGGAGCAAATATGAAAAACTATAAATACAAATAAAAAAGTTTGAATTGATATAATATCGGTTCTATATAGGTATTTCGTAACAATTTCTGACCCCAGTCCGATGGCCTATAGGTGGTTTACACATTACATATTAATTTCATGTAATTATAAAGTTTCAAGTTACGTGTCCGAGCTCGATCCAGCAGGGACTCTCCATCTGTAAGCCAAGCCTTTAACCGTTGCCGCCAGGGGACGAGGGTTTGGGGGCGTAGGTGGCATAATCACCTTAACATAAAACAGCAAATCGACTTGACTGAATTGTAGTTATTGTGCGTTTTGCTCTGGGGCCCTATCTGTATCGCCTTTTAACTATTTTGGATGTTTTTATGTTCAGTTTATTATTATACGAATGGTGTACATATATTTTTAATGGGGGTTTTCAGTAAATAATACTATTCCATGCAAGTTCTTTTTTTAAGCGCATGTTCGAAATGTTGTTCCTGTTGTTGATATAGGTCGGGGCGGGTGCTCTGCATAAATAAATTATGGGCTGTCCGATGCGATGCTGGATGATACGTCTAAAAGATAACGGTACTAAATTCTATTGGTATATATGCAACCAAATTAAATGCCTTCATGAGAGATCTTCATATCTTTTCGTCTCATTTGGGTTAAAAAGTGAAACAAGTTTTGTACTCTACAGTTGTTGCAATTTTCAATTAAACTGCATTACAAGAGAAATTGTAAGCAGCCCCAAAAAGCTACATAATTATCTACATATACAATTTAATGGGGGGTAGGGCGCATTTGGCTCCGGGGAAAGGTAATTTAAAAATGAAAAAGAACGTTCTACAAATTTCTTTTTAAATTCAAGAATAAATATATTACCTAATTTCCTTTTTATTTTTTTGTTGAGGGCATGTTGCAAGTTAGATCTGCATCTGCAGGGTGCAGATGTTTGTTTGATTAACAAACCGAAAATTAATAATGTATTCATTATCATGGTGATTGGTTTTATTGTGGATTTTAAATAATGTACATACAACTCTTTATGCTCTAGACTCTAGATTGATTTGTTTTCAGTAAAAATTTCCCAATTGGCTCATTTTTTTTCACTGGCTAAAATTAGCAAATTATATTGCTTACTGTATTGTACATGTATACAAGCATACACAATGCAAATGGTCCAATATACCTATACTTAACAGTTATAATAACAAAATATGTACTCCAAATGAGCATAAAATATAATAAACATCTCTCTTGTTTTTTTTATATAAAGAAGTTATAGTATGCCTTTTGAGTGCCGGATTACTGTCCAAAGGGCAGACTGTACGGTGGAAAAGGGTATCAGTTTGGTAGACAACTGACAGTGCCGGATCGGTAACAATTTGGTGCCAGTTATTAATACAAGAATTCATGCAACGAAAGGGGGAAACTTTTGATAACGGAACGGTGACGAGACGGCAACCATGAAACACGCGAACGGCACACGGCAGTAATTGCATTGGTGGCAACAAACCCGGCACCGATTAGTTACAAAAGCGAATTTTTTGTGTTTGCTGGGTACACTCCTTTATCTACAACCTAATATAAGGATTATTGATTTTATATGGTTTGTTTGCGTTGCACAATTTTTTTCGCCTGCCAGTCAATTTCAAATTTTGTACCCGTTCAACGGAATAAATCGTGCAACGCTTGAAACCATATAAAACCAAAAACCCTTATAATTAGGTTGTAGATAAAGGAGTGTAAAAACAATATGCAAAAAACCGCTGCTCAAAATTCAAATTTGAACTTGAAACAAACTGATTCCAGTAATATGAATATTGTTGATTCTGAGGTTATGTCCCGTAAAAAATGGTCTATATCGCCCTACGGATCGGTTTTCACGACAATATTTCTTCTAATTATTCATTCAAAGGTAAAAGATTAGAAAGATACACCGAAAATGTGAAAAAAAAATAAGTAATCGTGTATTGTTTAGAAAGCGGAAAAGAATCAAAGCTATAAGTTTAGTAGATAAATGTTATGTATCGATTATTCTGCGTGGGTGCAATGCGCCGTCTTACAAAGACTTTTTGTTGTAGGGAATCTGCCTTGGACAATTCTGCAGCATTCCCTATTATTCGCGCGTCGATAACGTTGGCGTCGACCCGAATTGGTCTGTATTTTATTGAAAATTAGTTCTCTTTTACTGAGTTCGGTAAACTCTAAAATCATTTGTTTTCTTTCATTTACCACATCGGGCCCATTGGGGCTTGGGAATGAAAGATAACGCAGCACACATGCCCGTCTGAATCGAACGCGCCCGCTGAATTATGTCACTTGTCGCCGCGTCGCGTCATGGGTTAGTCTATGTAAAATATGTACATGTAATACAAGACAAGACAAGGGGGAATGTTTGTTCAGTATTTGTGACTGTGAGCAGAATACAAGGGAAAGCAGTCGCAACTGGGGCCCGGCCCGGCCAGGCTAAACGCGGTATAAATTTGGAAGGCGAGGTTCTGCAAAGTGGCAAAGAAAATATCGGCGGAAGAGCAAGCAAGCGTAGAAGGGAGAGGGTTGGAGAGAAAATTGAAAGGAAGTGGAGATGAAAGTTTGGGGCAGGATATTACGGTGAACGCGACTGGCATGTTCGAAGCGTAAGTTGACGCTATTATCATTTTCCTCACAGTTATCCAGTTCATTACCTGCGAAGCGTTCCCTATTTCGTACGGACACAAATTTACGAGAAGTTTAGTGATGTTGGCGTCCTCGTTTTCAATGCAATGAAGGCGAGTCAACACGACACAACACTATGTCGGCGGAGCTCTTTCAACGAAACAGCCTCTTTTCATGCTTATTACTTCCTCTCCCTGTGGTACGCTAACTGAAGCTTACAGTGACGACGGATAGAGACACTCACTCAACCTTATTACTATAATTCCACCTTCTTAAAAGAAAAAACGTAAATTATAATGTATAAAAAACATCTTATTCTAAGAATGGCGTACTATTTTTATTTAAATTTTAAATTAAAAAATGTATTTATTTCTTTATTTAATTTCCCACCAACAACCGAGAAAGCTTTACGCGCGTGATGTAGATTAACATTCAATAAATTAAATGAAATAAGAAGCACAAAATAAAAATGAAATATAAAATTCGAACAACATCTAAATAGGTTTTAACTGTGCACAAAAGAACATTAAACTACACGAAAAATAAAATATAGAAAACTATGACAGTTACAATGTTTTTACAACATCAATAACAATCAAAGAAAACTTTAAAACATGGAAAGTTTGAAGGTTTCGTGTTGGTCATGCAGGGACGGAAGAGCTTTAAGAGTCAAATAATTATGCTGATGCTTATTTAAAAATATTCAATCAGTATGCTGCACCGATTTAAAAGTGATACAACATTTAAAATTTTGCATAGATTATATTGCATGATAGATTCATTTAAATAATAAATTAATCCATATTCAGAGTCATTGGGTATCGTTACCCGATCTGTTAACAGAAACATAATACAAACAGAACGAAAGAAAAACAACTTGATTTTTTCTCAGAGTAAAAATTGAATCTCGCTTCGCTCGCATGGATCTAGCAGTTTGTTAGCAGTTCTCAGTAAACTCACGATGTCTATGAAAATTTAAGCGCATCTATTCACATTAACGATTTTCGTGGATACCTCCAACCCAGAATCCAGAAAGAGCCGTTTGAGTAAATGAGACACCAGTGCTCATTCCCTCGTCTCCCTTCTGAATGGAATGCACCTAGACACCTCTCACAGGGGAGGTGTGATAGCCGGCTCTGCATTGTCTATGAATGTAATCACTCACCTAGCAGCGTCTTACAGGGGGTGTTTATAGCCGCCTTCTGCATTGTTCTACTGAAAGTAACACCCCCTAGCACGCTCTCACAGGGGTGTTGATGCCGCCTTCGCATGCTCTACTGAATGTAATACCCACCTAGACACCCCGTCTTACAGGGAGGTGTTGATAGCCCGCTTCTGCATTTCTACGAATGGGAATTCACCACCTAGACAGCGTCTTTCAGGGGAGTGTTGATAGCCGCCTTCTGCATGTTTTACTGAATTAATCACCCCCCTAAACAAAAGCGTCTACATGGAGGTTTGAAAAGCCCGCCCTTCTGCATTGCTCTACTGATGGGAATCACCCACCCAGACACGCGTCTCACAGGGAAGGTGTTATAGCCGCCTTCTCATTGGGTCTACTGAATGTAAACACCCACTAACAGCGTCTACAGGGGAGGGGTTATAGCCGGCCTTCTGCATTGCTCACTGAATGTAATCACCCACCTAGACCACGCGTTCCACAGGGGGGGGTGCGTTTGGGGTTGATAGGGTCAGCGCCCCGGGACAACCCAGACCGCGTCTCACAGGGGAGGGTGTGGGTTTGCATTTAGCATGCTAATCCCATCCTAGGCCGTCTCACGGGATTTGAACCGGTCTAGCATGATTTATTTCCTCCTGCAGCGTCTAAGGATGGTTAAAAATCCTCCCCTAGAAAAAGGGGTTCAAGGTGATGCCGCTTCGCTTCCCAAATGAATGTAATCACCCCCACTGACACGCGTCTCACAAGGGGAGGTGTTATAGCCAGCCTTCTGCATTGCTCTACTGAAGTTAATCAACCCCTAGACACGCGTCTCACAGGGGAGTGTTGATCGCCGGCCTTCTGCATTTTTCTATGAATGTAATCACCCACCAGACACGCCCTCCCCACAAGGGGAGGGGTTTCCAACCCGGGTTTTTCATTCCCCCCAAGAAGTTCACCCCCAGAGGGACCCCTTTCTGCCTATGGAATTGATACCCCTAGCCCTTCCACAGGAAAGTATACCCACTCTGCAGCTAGCTAAGAATTCCTAGCCGCCTTCAGCATTGTCCCTCAATTTAGAATTACCCCTAGACACCGTCTCCAGGGAGGTTGATAGCCGCTTCTGCATTTTCTCTGAAGTAATCACCCAACCCAAAGCGTTCACAGGGAGGTGTTGATAGCCGCCTTCTCATTGCTCTACTGAGTATCCCCACCTAGACACGCGTCCAGGAGGTTTGGCCGCTCTCCAAATTCGCCACTGAAGTTCACCCTGAACCGCTCCAGGGACTTTTACGCCTCTGCATTGCCTACAATGATACCACCTCATGGTTCACGGGGGTGTATACCCCTTTGA
>JAMZAV010011882.1:0-41413 GCA_024449915.1 Sweltsa coloradensis
TTGGGCAAAGCGAGTTGCGTGCGCTAGAGGGCGCCACATGCGCGTGTGCTCACACAGATATACAATAATACATGGGACGCCCCAAGCGTACAGGGGTAACAGGATACCACGTAAAGTTACAGTAACAGGATACTAAACAAATACAAAACCTCGGTAATACCAATTAGTTTCTACACTTAATCATAACTATTAAACAATAATTACAGCTTGATTATACCACCAAGGTACCTATGAAATGTTTATAGTAAATTGCATTATATACATTATGTAATTGTGATAGTGAATTGCATTATGTACATGGAATTGAATATACAACTGTAATTAAAATAGGCCATATTGTGAAATGTGTTGTACAATATTTGCTAATAGTAAAGTGATACTGTACTACCATCTCACTACATTTTATAAAACGTTACTAAAGTGGTCAGTGGCATACACAAAATGAAAACATCTTTACTGTTCACGGCGTTAGATCTCCTGAGATGTAGTCACACCTGAAAGACGCCATTTGTAAAGTACCAACCTCACCCTGCTAGTTCCTCGTACTGTGCACTTGATTGAAACCGGTGTTGGAGTGATACTTAGAAGGGTCATGTTGGTATTGGAAATAGCGCCACTCAATGAGCGCGAACAAAGCTTGAAAAGTGTGCTTTAACAGGCGCAGGGAAACCGCGCACGTTGACGCTGGACGAGTCTGTGAATAGAATTCTAGTCGATTTCAAATATTCGAAAGTAATAATTGATGAATTCTAGTCCCCTTTTAAGTTTATCGAAGTTTAGTTCAACAACTAAATTCCTCTTTCTCCCCAGTTGGTATTGCCGACGTGCACCCTCAACGCCATGTTGGAGTGCAGTGCATGGACTTATAGCTGGTCTAAGTAAGAACCAAGTGGCTCCGAAGTTAGAAGAGATAAGAGTTTGTTCTCTGTCACGTAGTCTTGTATTGGGACGACAGGGAAAGATAGGTGTAGCGTGACGCTACACGCAGCACCGTGACTTACTCTGACGTCCCCACCCGCACAACAGCAGACCCAGTGAAATATCAGCCCTCAAACCGAGCGCTACAAAATATCCCGTAACCAACGATTACCGCGTATTGTTAAGCACGAAATATGTGACGCGTATCTTTGTTCTACACAACGGTAATCCGGCGCGGCATATGCTGGAGCGGTGTTGAATTAATTGAATTGATCTCTTTGAACGGGTGTTGTGATCGTGCGTCTACAACGTTGTGCGTTCGGCGGGTGTCGAGATGGGGCGAATAGACAGGACGAGTAAATTGATTATTTGGAAGATAGGGCGAGTTTCCATGCATAACATATATGTACCCACGGACGGTTTTCACGTTGTGCACGCCGGAAAATGGGGAGACGACGCCACCTCCGGTGATTTCAAAACCTGTGGAAATATAACCTTCCTCTGCTTTTGAAAAATTTTGTACTTTTCCAACAGTTTTAAAAAATTCACAAGAAAAAAAAATTTTAGCCTTTAAAATTATTGTTTCCGTATCACTACGAGCTTTCCCAAAATGTGATTTGAAAAAATGAAATTTTTCCCCAAATTTTACGTTAAAAGCTTTTCTTTAAAAGGGTTTTCCCACTTTATTTTTTTGCGTTTTTCAATAGCATTTTTTTTAGTCAAAAACCGACGCGACGCGGAAAAGGGGAACACCCAAAAGCCCACGGGAACCAAACGCGTTCAACGTAGTATTTGGGGTGAAAGGCCCGGAAACGGGGTTTCTTTTGGGTTTTTCAATTTTAATTTCCCAACTTTGGCCAAACGTTTTTTTGTCGGGGGGGGAAAACCCCATCGGTTTTTTTAAAGACGTTTTTCGACTTTGGTTTTAACCGGGGTTTGAGGTGTAACACGCCCTTTTAAACGGCTGGTTGGTTTATGGTGGGTTTCCCGGGACGTCTTTTTAAAGGTTGGGTTTTTTTGTGGGGTGCCGACATTTACCACATTTTGGTTTTTTGAAAATTACCAAACTTGGCTCGACGTTTTTTTTTTAGGTGCACATCCCCAATGAGAAGGGGTTGGGTTTTAAGGGTTTGAATCCCCGACGTCGGAAAAAGGGTTGGGTTTTTGTGGGGCGGGGCCGACTTTTAAAACGGGTTGGTTTTTAGACATTATCCGCCGTTGGCCGACGGGGGGGTTTTTAAATTGCAAACCCAATGAAAAAAGGGGTTGGGTTTTAAGGGTGGGAAATCCCGACGTCTTTTTAAAGGGTTTTGGGGATTTGTGGCGTCCCAAACATTTTAAAACATTTTGGTTTTTTTAGACTTTTATCCGACTTGGCTCGACGTTGGTTTTAGGTGCACATCCCCAAAGGATGAAGGGGTTTGTTTAGGGTCGGATGCCGATGTGGGTTTAAAGGGTTGGGGATTTGGGGTGCGTCCCGACAAATTATCAACATTTGGGTTTTTAGACATACCGACTTTGGGCCTCGACGGTTTTTAGTGCCATACCAAGATGAAGTTTTTTGTTTATGGTCGGATCCCGCGCCCGGTTTTAAAAGGTTTGGGATTGTGTGCGTGCCGCCCTATTATCAATTTTTGGGTTTTTTAGACATTATCCGAGGGTTGGCTCGACGTTGTTTTTTGGGGGCACATCCCCAATGAAAAAAGGTTTTTGGTTTAAAGGGTTTAAATCCCGACGTGGGTTAAAAGGGTTGGGGGATTTGTGGCGTCCCGGGAATATTATCAAGTTGGAGCCCTTACCCGACTTTGGGCTCGACGTTTTTTTAGGTGCAAAACCCCAAATGACGAAGTGGGGGGTTTTAAGGTCGGAGGGCCGAGGGCGGTTAAAAGGGGGATTTGGGGTGGCGTGCCGACAATTATAAAACCATTTTGGTTTTAAGACATTCCGACGTTTTGCTGGGGACGTTGGTTTTTGGGTGGACTTTCCCCAATGGACAAAGTTTTTGGTTTTTTGGGTCAGTCCCCACGTGGGTTTAAAGGGTTTTGGGATTTGTGGGCGTGCCGACATTTTATCAACATTTGTTTTTTTAGAAAATTATCCGCGTTGGCTCGACTTTTTTTTTTTTAGGGCACATCCCCAAATGATGAAGTGTTGGTTTAAGGGTTTGAATCCCGACGTCGGTTAAAGGTTTGGGATTTTTTGGGGCGTCCGACATTTATCAACGTTGGTTTTTTTTAGACTTTTCCCGGACGTTGGGCTCACTTTTGGTTTTTGGGTTTGAAAATTTACGCAATGAGAAGGTTGGTTTTTAAGGGGCCGGATCCCCGGGACGTCTTTTTTAAAGGGTTGGGGATTTGGGGGCGTCCCGGACTTATTATAAAACATTTTGGTTTTAAGCCCATTATCCGACGTTTGTTTCGACTTTTGGTTTTTTTAGGGGGAAACATCCCCAAATGACGAAGTTTTTGGGTTTATTGGTCAGATGCCGACGTGGGTTTTTAATTGGGATTTATGTGCTTTCCCCCTAATATAAAACATTTGGGTTTTTAAGACATTATCCGACTTTGGCCGCCCTTTTGGATTTTAGCGGGAAACCATCCCCCAATGTCAAAGTGTTTTTTTTTAAAGGGTTTCGGTTTCCCGACGTCTTTTGGGGTTTGGGAAATTTGGGGGGCTTTTCCGCCTAATTTTCAACAGGGGTTTTTTAACCATCACCCGACGTTGACCCAAAGTTTGATTTTACTCCCCTTCCCCAATGTCGAAGTTTTGGTTTATTGTCAGATCCGACGCCCTTTTTGTGGTTGGGTTTTGTTGCTTTCCCCGCCGTAATATAAACCATTTTGGTTTTTTAAGACATTATCCGACTTTCCCCGGGACTTTGATTTTAGCTGAACATCCCCAATTTCCCGGAACCAGTTTTTTGGTTTAAATTGGTGGATCCCCGGACTCTTTTTTTGGGGTTTGGGGATTTGTGTCGTTCCGCCGTATATTCAACAGGGGGTTTTTAAGACATTACCCGGGAGGGTTGGCTCGACTTTTGTTTTTTAGCTGCACATCCCCAATGTCGAAGTTTTTGGTTTACCGACGGAAAAAACCCCCTGGTTTAGAGTTTTGGGAATTGTTTGTGTCGGGCCGATTTGAGCGGCTAGTTTAGAAAATTTGCCACTTTGACCCTCAGTTTTTTGGGGGTTTTTTTGGCAAAACTTTGGTTTTTTTTGATCTTCTTTTCTTTTCCCACTGGGTTTTTGTATTATTGTTGTTTTTTCGGGGCCCGAAAAGGGCGAATAAAATCTTTAAAAAAAAAAACTTTTTTGCAAGGAAAAGGTTTATGAAAAGAGGAAACTTAGCTAAAATATTACAAAGGATCCCAGGGGAATAATATAGTGTACTTTCAAACCTCGATTTTTTCTCCCCGGGGTGGGGGAAAATTTTTTTTGGGACCATTGCCCCTTTTTTATAAATTGAAAATTTCTATTTAATGCTTGATGCATTTTGCTTTTTTAAAAAAAAAAAAGTCATACCGTTTATTTATCCCCTAAAAAAAACGTATTTTCTTCACAAACATATAGAAAAAATACAAGTCATTACTTTTTTAATTTTGAATTTTGGGGGAAATCTTTGAAATTAAAAAATATTAAAAAATCGCCCGTCATAATCCTTTAAAAATTTTTTTTTACATTTTTTCTCGTTTGTTTTTTAAAGATTGGTTTTTTAGCTTAAACAAAAGGGTAGGGTTTTTTTACTATGCATGTCTTAGTGTGAACGGGCGTTTATTTTTGGGTAATTTAAACCAAAAAAATTTTAAACAAAGTACAAAAATATACACAAAATTAGCAGTGAAATTTTTATGAATTTCAAAATATTTTACTTTAACAAAAAAACCAATGTTAAAAGGAAAAATTTCAAAAACCATCAAATTTAAATAGCATAAAAATTTTTTAATTTGTAATTAAAATTTGGAATTAAAAATTAAATAAAAATTTTTTCTTATACGAGAAAGTATAATATGCAACTAGTTTTTTGGGAAAATTCTTTGTGCTTCAGAGGTGATAGTGTTTGGGCCCTACCTTTTTTTTTCCGTTTAAAGGTTAATTTTTGGGATTTATGGGGGAAAATTTGATGGGGCGATATCAACATAAACTATTAATATCCTTTCGAAAGTTTAAAGGGAATACATAAAAAAGTATTTTTATAATATATTCCCCGGGTACTAGTTCATTAAAAAACATTAAAAAGGTTTTTCCCGTAAAAGAAAAAACCAAGTTAGGGGGCCCACCCCAAAACAAATAAAATATATCACACTAAAAGTTTTGGGTTTTTACATTATATTGTCGAAATTTCGCCTTACCAATATGCAACCCAAACTTTGCTCCAAAACTCGTGTTTTTTATTGCGCTAAATCATAAGGACTTCTCTTGACCACGTTATTCCCTGATATTATCTTTTAAAAAAATCAATTTTATAAAGTTACGACATGAAAAAATAACCCACAACGGAGCAAGTCCCAAGCTAATTGCCAATCACCAATAATGTAATAAATAGCAAAAAACTTTTTTTTGATGTTTATTTTTTTCCTTGAAGTAGCTTTGATTTCTTTTGTAACTTGGTTTTCCCAAAAAACCCAATTTATGTGGTTTTCATATTTTTAAATAATAAAACGTATATTTTTTAAAAAATCCCAAAAATTTAAATAAATTTTTTTTTTTAATATGTGCAAAAAATTTTGTTTGTAAATAAAAGAAAAAAAATTTTCGATTTTTGTAAAGAATTTAAACCCGGTATTTGTTTTAACACAAAGGAAGGTGCCCAATTGCTGAGCGCCCGAGCAACCTACCCCCGGTACTGAAATAGACGCTTCCCCAAAGCGTTATAAGGCAGGGGGTTAAAAATTCAAAAACCAAGTTTTTTTAGCTAATCGTGACGTCGCGGAAAAATTTGCGCGTAAAAAGGGTACTTTAAAAACTTTTGAAACCTAAATGAATTGAAAATTTTCGGGGGACGGGTTTTGAATGACGTCAACAGTTTTTATAAAGGATTTTTATTTACTCCGTACACACCCGCCATTTTTGATTATTTTTTTGGTCATGTTTTTTACTTTTTTATTTACAAAGAAAAAATTTTGGTAAAAACCCCCCCCCGCATACGCTTTAACACACAATTTTTTATTTATAATTGTTTTAATGAAAATAATATGGGCCCAAACACTTTCAAAAACAGTATATAGCGCCTGTAAAAAGTATTGTGCCGACGTTACCTTTTTGCTTTACGCTTAAAATTCATACAAGTTACCCCTCTAGGGACTGGGAAATGTTTGGGAAACCAATATTGAAGTGTCAATGATGATGAGGGGGTTTTTTCATTGTCCTAAGGCTTTTAAAACCGGTAGGTAGAGGAAAAAGGGGAAAAAAAAATAAAAAGTTTCAGTGAAATTTTCTAGTTTGCAGTATTTTCCAATCTTTGCCCAAATGGCATAAAAAATTAAAAATTTCAATAGCGTTTTTAAAAAACCCGCCTTGTATATTTTGAAAAATTACCCGGGAAAATATCCATTTTTCCCCCATGGTTTTCCAAAGGGTTGGGTTTCTTTTAAATATTTCAGACCCCAGTCCCATTTTTTCGGTTACCCCGAGTCCTCTTCCCCTTTTAAATTTAAACCCTTCCCCAAAAATACATAACTAAAGGGCCTACTAAAAAAAATTTTTTTAATTAAATTCAAATTAAAATTCAAATGCTTTTATTTTTTAGCAACATATTTGGCAAAAATTGCGACAAGTTTTGAAAAACGCTTAGGTTTTTAAAACAAAAATATTTTAAATTAAGTAATACAATTTAATTAATAAATATACAAAAAAATATGCCCACCTAATAAGAAAGAAAATACAATAATTTTTTAGAAGTATTAAAATAATTTTTGGGGAACAAATGAAAAGTTAGCAAGGGGGTTTTTTACTATAATCAAAAATTGCAATTGCCTTCATGAAATTCTTGTGTTACTGAAAAATTTCCATGAAAAATTTAAAATTAATTTTTTATTTTAATTTGAATTATTTCTGCTTATGTCAAGGTGTTTTTTTTTTTATGGGGTTTAAAAACTTTATAAAGAATCACTCCAGCCTTACGGGGTTTCCCTGTTTGAAAAATTAAGTTTTATTTTTAAAGTTTGATGAAATTAGTGTTGGGTTTTTTGTATTGGGGGTTAAAATTGTTTTAAAATTTTTTTGGGGAAAAATAAAAGATAATCTTTGAAAACGAAAGGGAATTTTCGAAAAAAATGAAATAAAAAAGGTTCCCTCCAGTTCAAATTTTTAATTGGGGCAAACATTTTTTTACAAGTGTCTGTATTTTTTTCCCCTACCTGGGAATTCGGAGGGTTTTTTTTGGACATATATTTTTCTTTTGGGCAAATGTAAAACCCACCCCAAACTAATTCCCCAATAATTAAATTTATTATAATAAATAAAAAAAATTTTAATAATAAATAATAAATAAAAATTATTTTTTATCACAGTGTTTGGGTTATTGCTTTTTACATTTAACCAAATGGGGGAAAATGCAGGTTTTTTTATCTTTAAATTTCCATCATCTTTTTGGTTGTATTTAATCTTTCTGATTTTTGGGTTTCCACCCCCTAATGCAACAAAAGGGGCCGTGAACGCCCCCAAACCAATCAAAAGGGCATGGGTGTTCGCGGGTTTTGCCGGATTTTGGGTTTAGACGCCCGGGGCCAAATTCCACGAACTAAAACCATGGATAAAGTTTTGTGTGAAGAATTTTTTCTGCATAGCCCTAAAGGGAAAACCTCGGGTTTTGCAGGTTTAAAACCCTGCCCTGGGGGGCAGGTGAAACTAAAAGGCCCGTAAAAATTATCTCCCCAAAAGCTGCTTTTTCCCCAAAAATTCTCAATTCTGGTTTGGTTTTGCCGTATTGTAATCAAAGTATATCTCGATTTTTTGAAAATTTTGGAAAAAAAAAAATGGAAAAGGTTTTCTCATTCCTCCCAAAAAAGAAAAAAACAAACCACAAGGATACTAAAAAACTATTATAAACCCCGGGAAATAAAAATTAAATCGTCCCGGGGGGTGAAGTGTCCCCGGTACGGATTAAAGGTTTTTCCAGTCCGAAGTCATACACCCCTAAAATTTTTTTCCCACTTTTTTTTAAATCCCGAAAATCCCCAAAAATTTGAATTTCAAATTATACCGAAAAATAACACAACTTTTTTCAGTAGGGTACTTAAAAAACCCAACCTTTGTCGGCGCCGACGCCATCAAACAGCAAACAATGCCCAACCCAGAGACCGGTGTTTTAAATAGTGGGAAACTTTAAATTTAAATTGTGAAAATATTGTTCTTTAAAAAGAAAAATTTGGGATTTAAACACTGTTTTTTAGATATTTTTAATAGAAAATTTCAACTCTTTTTAAAGACCCTTTTCCTCTAAACTAATTTTGGAACAAAAAAAAATTTTTTAAAAATTAAAATTTAAAAAAATCCCCATAAATTTAAAAACCCCCCCAACCCCTTATAAAAACCCGACCAAAAACCATATATTTGACAACAAAATATGATTGAATTTAAAAAATAAAACATTGCGGAAAAAAAATATGTACAACATCAAAAAGTAAGGTGAAGCTAAAGGGCCCAAAAAAACAACAAGAAATTTTACATCAAATCGCCCAAAAAACCTCCTATTAAAGAAAACAAGCTTTGGGGGTTTACATTAGGACAAACATAATAAAATATTTTTTCAGATTTATTTTTTGAATGTTTTTAGCCATCACCAATTATTATGTCCGGATGTAGGGTTTAGGCCCAATTTAAATCATATTTTATTTTTTCCCAATAAAATTTTTTTGGGCCCAAATAAAAATTTCATGGCCCTTTTTCCTTTTTTTTTTTTCTTTTTTTTGGAAGTATTTGAATTTCTTTTTTTAAAAATTTTTATTTTGAGAAAGACCCTGGAAAAAAAGTTGAAATTTTACCATTAAAAAACCCAAAGAACAGCGAAAATTTTTCCCCAAATTCCCTTTTATTTTTGTTGTCCTATTCAAAATGAAACCCTGGTTTAAAGGATTTTTTGTAATGGGTAATCATAATCATAATCAAAAAATAAAAACGACCAAGAACGGTGTGATGTTGTAACCTCAGAAATGTTATATTTTATTAGGGAAATTTTAAATTTTTGAATTTTTCTGTTAGGGTGCGGGTCATTACATAAAATGCGTAGTAAAATGATTTTAAAAAGTACAAAATAGAAAATTTTAAATTATTTAAACAAGTCCCCCTATAGAAAAAAATTTTTATTGCCCCACTGTTTTCAACAACACTGAGTGATTATTCTAAGACACCAACCCAGAAATTTACCATCCTAAAAAAAAGGCCCGGGCCCAAACCTAGAATATGCATTTCTTTAATTTAATTCAAATCATAGTTTAATTTTGTCACCAATTTTTTTATGAAAGGCCCATACGTTTTACAAAGAGCAAGAAGTTTCCCCCAAAAATCAAAAACGCCCAAAAGGGGAAGGGGTTGGGAGGGGGATTTTTAATTTGGAGATTGCGGGTTTTTGGCCCAAATTTGGTTTACAAAAAGTTTTGGTTTTAAAACCCTGAAACTTGCTTCTTCTCCCCCCCCCCCCCACAAAAATTTTTATAAGTGGGGCCTTAAAAGTTCTATTTTTATTTTTAAAATTTAAAACGCATGTGTACGGGGTCGAAAAAACACCCTTTTTAAAAAAATTTCAACAATTAGATCTATTGATTATCGTCGACAAATTTTATTTAATCTTAAATGAAAGTGGATCCAATTTTTTATCGGTTTTTTCCAATTTTTTGAAAAAATGTATCGATTTTTTCACGAGATTTACTTTTTTTCCTTTTTTCAAAGCAACTTGGCTTAGCACATCCCATAAATTTTTTCCACCCCCTCAAGGGCCCCGAAACAAATTACGACTGCAGTTAGGGACTTTAAGGGTTTTTATGGGGGTTTCGGCTAGGATACCCTTTGGGAAAAACCCCTCGTGGGATTAAACTGCATGCCATTCAATGCTACTGTTCCCAAACTCTGCTTTTATAACCCATTCGTTGTTTTTTGTTTTCAACGTTTTTCGTTTAGTGATCTAAATCATCAAAAACATCCCAAAGATATAAATTATGGAAATTTTACCACGGGTTTAATTTGCCCCGGATATGTAACTTACTTTTTCGCTTATGATACGATTTGCAGTTTGGGCAAAAAAAACCCAACAACTGTGTTCGTGTATTTTTTTTTTTGTTTTTGGGGACAAGTTTACTAAAGTGATCGTCCTTTGAAACATTTTGAAAAAACGCCCAAACCTGCGGGTCCAAAGCCCTGCGAGACATCTCAAAGCTGTGAGTTTGGAAAAAGGGAAGAAACACTGTGTTTTATCTGTGCTGAGAGGGCCCGTGGGCTGCTGAGTGATAACTTTTTCCCCAACCTCTTTCGAAAAAACCCATTCGGGTTAAGATAAAACCGTTTTGTTGTTTTATTTTTTTTAAAAATTTTACTAGTCCTCCCGTGACAATTATTAAAAGTAAAATTATTTTTTATTTTTCAAAATAATTATAAAAATACCACAAAAATAATAATGGGAAAAATATTTGGGGGAAAAAGAAGCCCAAAAAAAATTGAATCGTGGGGGGGGGGGGGGGGTTTGGGGGGGGGCGGGTGTGGGATCCAGGGGTACATGCCCAAAAAAAATTAATTTTCACTTTTTAAAACGGACTACAGGGGGAACTTGTTTGGAACTTTTAAATTTTTAGCATTTTAGGAATCCCCAATTGATTCGCAAACCCCCTTATCAACCCTCCCCATTAAGTCGCGTAACTTTTTTTAAAACAAAGTTTCCCGTCCGTATTTCTTTAAACAATTTTCAATGTGAAAAAACACCCAAAATATTGTGCAAGTATGAATTAAATAATTTTTGCAATACCCTTTTTTTCCTTTTGGATTTTTCTTTAGGGGGGGGGGGGGGGTCCCCCGTTTTTCCTTATCCGGAGCCAAAATTTTTTGGGGTACGGTTTTTAAACGTATTTGTCATGTATTTTGTTGTTATTTATTTTTTAAAGGGATGCCAAAAAAAATTTTTATTATTTTTTCCGATGGGGAAATAAAGTCCTGTACATAATTGTTTTTCGATTTGAATAAAAAGCTTTTACCGGATATGGGACATAAAATCCGCGGGGGGACAAAAAGGGGGGAAAAAGGGCAAAGCTGGGGATTTTTAAATTTGATACTAAAAATATTTGCGACAAAGGGACAAAAATTTTTGGGGAAAATTTAAAAAATGCAGTTTCACGTCACATTTTATCATCCCTTTAAATGCTATTACGTCATTTTTTTAAAATTATTAGTGGAGGTACGGGGAAAATAGCGTGTTTTGTATAAATCCTTAAAAGCACTATATTTTTCACTTTTTTTAAAAAACCAAAGGGTATTCCATTTCCAATTCATTTTAATAACATGGGGTTTGTACTAAAATTTGTTTTAGTTTATTCAAATTTTAATTCAGTTGATATTTTTCAAAAACAAATTTTAACCCATAATTTCAAAAAAAAAATATAAAAAACCCTTCAAAGACTGTTTTGAATTTGGCCCAAAAAATTTTTGCTACAAAACGCTAAAAAAAGGGCCCTTTTTAAAATGTTTTTTACACGTTTAAAAAATTTGAGGTAATGAGACACGTACAATATCATATGTAAAAGGCGAGATTATTATAACAGTAGGTTATACCCTTAAAATTACAATTTTGGGGATTTTAACAAGTTTTTTTACTTTTTTATTATTTTAATCTTGCGGGATAACCCATTACACTTGGGCCTATCGTTTTGTTTTTAGTGAAAAAAAAGGGCTTGCGTGGGGGAACGCTCAGCGTCTAGAATGCAGGTATTTCGTAATTATTAAAATACAGGGGGGAAATCAAAAATTTTCTTGTTCTTTTTCCACCCACTGACTGATAACTTAATACCTATTTTCGTGCATACCCTTTTTTCCATACAAAAAGTAATATGGGTCCGATATTTAAAAATTACTTGTGACCAAACGGGGAAAAACCCCAAAAAAAAACCGGCCCATTTACGAGGATTATATCTTTGTTATATAAGGGGCGCTAAAATTTAAATTGGCACATTTACTTTAAATTTTAACTGGGCCATATTAACTTTACAAGCCCGCTTCGCAAACTTTTTTTTCTAGTCGCGTTGGGGATAAAGCTTTTTTGAAATTTTTTAAGTATGCGGGGGGTTCTCTTTACTTTTTAAATTTTCCCTTTTTGCAAAAAAAATTTTTTTTTTAAATTGGGATATTTTTTTTATAAAAAGTTTTAAATTTCTATGGTATTAAAAAAAATTAAAATTATGTAAAATATCTGGAGGCCCAAAAAGATTTGCTTTACCCAACCCCGTTTTTGGTGTTTGTTTTCAAGTTTCAATTTTTTACTTTTTAAATTTTTTATACCCCTTCAAACAACCCCATTTTAAAAACCCTTTATTTTCTAGGGGATTAAGCAAAACCTTTTTACAACTTTTTTTTTAAAAAAGCAAAACATAACCCTTCCCTTTAATGTCCTTGTGAAATATAAAACGTTGAAAGCCCCCCCCCAAACCCTTTTGGGGTAAAAATGGGCCCAAAATTATCCCCGAAAATATCCCCTTTAAAAAAATCGAAAAATCGAAAAGGTACGATATTCATGAAAAAATTTTCTTCGACTGTCCCCCAAAAAAAACTTGTCGGGTCTAAGTTCAAGATTTCTCCCCCAATTTTCATCAAATCCATTCGAATATGCCGTTTGCACGGAAAGGCGCTAACAAAAGCCCCGGAAAAAGAAAAAACACCCGGATTATTTTTTTTTTGGGGGTCAGGGGAAAATTGAAATCTTCGTTTCCCCCATAAAATAAAAAAACCTATTAAATACACGGCAGGACATCACGGAAAAACAAACTATAAAAATTTTGGGGATTTAGTTGAAAGTACAAAACATTTTTTCTGCTTGAATAAAAAAACCCCGGCTTTTTTAAATTTGAATTTTAAAATTCTTTCCCCAGTTTTAACCAATGCAATTAAATTTACAACGGACAAAGTTTTTTTTTTGAATTTGCAAAAAAACAAAAAATAACCTTAAAATTTTAAATGAGCCAAGGGGGAAGGGTTTGAAGCTGGTAGTGAATTTTTAAATTTAAAAATCAAAAATATTTTAAGGGAACAAATTTTATACCGTATAGCTGAAATTTTATGGTTTAAAAATTAAAATTATTAAACCTGCTTTTTCCCGTGGCTATTATTTAATATTGTATTCTTTTCGCATTATGCCAAAATACAAATTTAGTAGAAATTTCCCTTTTTTTCCCCTTTTTTTTTTTTCTTTAGAATTGAAAAATTTTTAGGACGAAATTAGGTTACAAAATTTTAGGGTTTTTCATTCCCTTTGTAAACATCTCTTTTTACAATTAAAAATTAAACCCCCAATAACAGGTTTTAACGTTACACATCCCAAATCATAAAACGTTTTCACTGTTAAAACTTATTTTTTTTAAAAAAAAAATGTGATTTTTTCGACCACTTTACAGCAGTCTTTAAACAAAACCCAAAGTATATCACATTTATTTTAAAAAAAAGCAAGTCTTTATAAAACCCAATTTTCACATTTTTATTAAATAAACAGTGAAAAAAATTGATTTATTTTTTTGTGTAATCTCCCTTTACATTTTCTAAATTTCATTCTAGTGTTTAGAAAATTTCTTTTTTGCACTGGAAATTTCAAAAGAAAGTTTTACATTGATTTTTGTAACGATGCAATGCCCCGACAGGGTTGGCTCGAGCGTTAAGGCGCGCGACTCTGATTCGGGGGGTCCCGGATTCAAAACCCGTCGGGGACCGGCCAAACCCCCCTGAATGTTTGTCCGAGGTTTTTCCCTTTGTTGTTTAAAGTGAAACAAGGGGTTTAGTCCCCTTAAACAGCCCTCGACATCCCTTCACAATTTTCCTATCCCCCACCCTACCTTTTAGTTTGTTTTGACACCGGGAAACAGGGGCATGAATTTCACCCCGGGCAGGCTTCCCCCCTAAAATATAATTTTTTCAAAACGAAAAATTTTTTGAATTATTGGAAAAAACCTAAATGTTCCCAAATAATTTCGTCAAAAATTTCTGAAATGTCGGGAAATACCCGCTTTCAACTAAATTCCCAGGGTTTTTTTTTTCTGCCAAATCCCATTTTTTATTTTTCTGCAAAAAGTTGTGTTTTAAGACCTTGAAAAAGTGTAGTAAATTTTTTGAACAAGATTTGGGAATTTTTAAAACCAAATTTTTTTGTTATTTTACTGAGTTTTGGGGTTGTCGAAGTTTTACGGCAAATGTTTTTTTTTCTTACTACATGACCCGATTAATACGGCTTTTATTCCGTTTTAAACTCAATTTTTGGCAAATTTAAAAAACTAGTCCACTGCCGTAATTTTTCGGCAAATGTTTTGTTATTCGGTAACACATGAAAAAAGTTTGATTTAAAAACTTTTTTTTTCGTTTTTTAAAATCGTATCGGGAATTTTAAATCTAGTCAACACCGTAATTTTTCACAAAAAGTTTTGTTTATTTGTCTACATGATCCGGGGGTTTGGGGTTTTAAAAAGGGATTTTTTTCCGTTTGGGTTAAAATCAATATAGGCAATTTAAAAACTAGTCAACTGCCCTAATTTTACGACAAATGTTTAGTAATTTTATACATGGATCAGTATGATAAAAGCATTTTATTTTCCCTTTTTTTTTAAATCATATTGGCAATTAAAAAACCATCAAAAAAGCAAAAATTTTTCGCAAATTTTGGTTTTTTGACTACTGGGCCCGCAAAAAAAAAACGACCCCCTCAATTATTTTAGTATTTGTCCGGGGGGAAAAATTTTTCCCCCTTTTAGTTGGGGTTAAGAGCATTTTTCAAATTTTTTTAATTTTAAAAATTAAAAATTGTAACGAACGTTCCCGAAAGAAAGACAAACATTTTATTTGATACTAGTAAAGATTAATATTGCATATAAATTTCCATGGGATTAAAAACTCGGAAGTCCGCCCAGGCCTCGATCCTGGTACACCTGGAGAGAGAGTATACAAGTCCCCAGTCAATAAACCCCAAAACAACAAGAAAACCCCTATACCTGAAGCGCGTCTGTAGTGGGAAACATGTTTTGGGGGATGTATTATGTTTTTAAATGAGAATTCAAATGAAAAAATAGGGGTTTCCCGGGTTCCTGGTCATATATATAAAAATAAAACGATGGCCTATAATTAATTTTAATTTTTAATTATTAATTTACTCCCCGGGGTCGAAAATTTCCCTCCTTTTGGAAAATCCGCCCTTCATGGTGATTAAGATATTAATTACTCTTCCTTGTCGAAAAAACCGTTTTTTAAACGGGTGTAAAAATGGTCACTATAAGAGAATATTAAAGAAAATAGGGTTCATTTTACTTTTACAAAATCTTAAAAGGTTTAAATTGAACCATATTGGGCGATTTAGAATTTTATAGGGATAATTTTTTTCGGGCTTGCCAAATGATATTTTTCTACCCTTTTAGGAACGAATTTTCGCCTTTTTAAAAACTGCTAACCCGTCCCCTTTTTAAATGAAATTATTTCAATAGAAGTCCCTTTAACGACCTAAAAAATTGAATATTAAAACCATAAAAGATCAATTTTTTGATTCACTGTTTTGGGAATTATTGGGTTCGGCCCGCATTTTAAATTTTTAAGCCGCAAAATTATATTTTATTTTTTAATTATTTTTTATTTTTTATTTTTTATTTATTTAACATTTGCCGTTAAATTTTCCGAAAGTAGATGATTTTATTTTGGTGAAAAAGTTTTGTTTACTAAAAAACTGACAAATTTAAAGATATTCTTATAGTATATGCATAAGAAAACTGATTAATTCGTTCCGTACAAGTAATGTGAAAAAATTTTCCGTAAATTTACAGAAAGTTAATGAAATTTATGGTGAAAAAATTTTGTTTTCTAAAAACTGACAATGGATAAAATTTTTAACGATTGCAGTAAGAACAAATTATTACCCCCGTCCCTACAATAAAAATAAACATTTACCGTTTATTTACAGAAAGTGATGACTTAAAGCGGTGAAATAAATTTTTGGTTTTTCTTCAAAGACAATGGGTAAATTCTTTCTTTATGTAGTAAAAAACATTTATTAATACGTCCGTAGGGAAAATAGTTTATATTTTTCCAAATTTTCGAAAGTAGATGATTTGTTTGGGAAAAATAGTTTAAATTTTCAAAAAAAAGAAAAATTTAAAATATTTTTAAAATTGCAGAAAGGAAAAAATGATTAAATGTCCGTACATGAAGGGGAACATTTGCCATAAAATTTTCAGAAAGTAGTGATTTGGTTTTGGGGAAATAATTTAGTTTTTCTAACAACTGAAATTGATAATATTCTTACAATCTGCAGTAGGGAACACTGATTAAAACCCTTCCCTACAATAAAGGGGAAAAATTTGCCGTAAATTTTAGAAAGTAGGGTGATTTGGTTTTGGGGAAATAAATTTTTTTATTTAAAAACTGACAATTGGGGTAAATTTTTATCTATAGTAAAAACACTGATTAAAAGAAAGTAAAAATAAAGTGAAAATTTTTCCGTTTGATTTACAGAAAGTAGATGTTTGTTTTGGGGGACAAAAGTTTAAATTTACTTACAAAGACAATTGATAATATTTTTTACTATTGGGAGTAAAAACACTTTTTACCACTTTCCCTTAATAAAGTGCATTTTGCCGTAAATTTACAGAAAGTAGGATGTTTCACTAGGGTTAAAAAAAATTTTTTGTTTACTTACTTCTGTCAATTTATAAATTCTAACTATATGCCGTAAGAACAATGGGGTTACTTGTCCGAGAATAAAGTGAAACATTTTGGGAAATTTACAGGAAAATGAGATTTTTTGGAAAATAGTTTAGTTTAATTTCTATTACACTTGATAATAATTTTTAACTATATTTTCAGTAAGAACACTGAAAAAAAATTTTTAGAAAAAAGGATCATTTGCCCCTAAATTTACAGAAAATCGGGTTTTTTTTGCAACAATTAACTCGTTTGGGTAATTTTTTGTCTGGATATTTTGATAAATTTGTTGGTCAAAGTTCCCGACTTTAAAAACATTTATTTTTAAAATCGTTTTTTAATTTTTCCCTTTATGGTGCACCAAATTAAACAATTTGATTATTTTTTTAAATGCATTTGGGCGTCTAATTTTTAGTTTACCCAAAAACATTTCCCGTAAATTAAAAAAAAAAAAAATTTCGTGCAATAAATTTACTAATAAAAAAATTTGCCCTAATTTTTACGATTTTTTTTTTAAAAGTGTATAAAAGGGCCCCCTTTTGCCCCCCTTTGTAATTTCCCCAATTTCAATTTTAAAAAAGGGTTTTTTTTAAATAAATAATATAATTTAAAAGAAAAAATAAATAAATAAAAAAAATAAATAAAAAAAAGATAACGCACAGTTATTTTTTTTATAGTGCCGTAGGGTCCCGAATCTTTCCTAAACCCAACCCTTAAATTTTTCACGGGGACCAAAAAAGCACATAGGTCAATACAATTTCACCCTTTAAAGGGATGGAGGAAAGATAAATTTTTCCCTACCTGGTAGGACCCATTGGCGAAATTTAATAGTTTTAATATCCCAAGGGGGGAAAGGGAACCCTCTTAGGGTTTTAAACAGGAAAGTGTTTTTGGTTTTAAGGGGCCTTTTTTTACAAATTTAAATTTTTAAAGGAAATATGGTTTTTGTCCCCTGCACGAATTTTCCCCTTTCCCTTTTAAAAAATTTTTAAGAAATTTTGAAATTGCATTTAAAAAAAACAAAAAATTTAAATAGTTTTTGGGTATGTTTTTTCTTTTTTTTAAAATTAAAAAAGAAATTTTCGGGGGGTAGGGCCCCAGGGGAAAAGTTAGTAGGAAATGTGGTTTTAGTCCCTTTTTAAGGGGAGCAAATGCCTTTCCCCCCTTCCCCCCCTTTTCCCCCCCTAAAAGATTAATCGGGATTTTCACGGTTTTTTTATAAAACACAAATAAACCGATTTTTTTTACACCCCTTAACTAAAATAAAGAAAAAATCTAAAAATAATAGATTTTAGCCTCTTCATTTTCAAACCAATAATTAAATAATTAAATAAAAAGAATTTATTATGACCTCCCAAAATCTTTAAAATAAAAAGTACCGTAAAAACCCTTTCCGAAATAACTATCGTATTTAATGGTTATTTTATCGTATCAAATAGTTTTGGGAAAGGGATCCCAAAAAAAAAAAAATTTTTTTTTGTTATTTTTAATTTCCTGCTCAAAGGTTGGAAATTAAAATATTGGGTTTAATAACATTTTTTAAAAGTTTTTGCTACCCATTGATATATTTTTAAATTTTATCGGGTTGTTTTTGGCCGGTTTGGGATAAATGAAATTTTTATGTCCAAAGTTTTGAAGACCCTTTTGTCTTTTTTCTTAGGACGTGGGAAAAATGAAAAATATGGGAAATTATGAATTTAAATCTGTTTTTTATTGTTTTTTTTGGGTTTTATTTAAATTTTTTTTTGGGTTGGTTTTTTCTAAAATTTAAACTTCCTTAATTCACGTCAGATTGTATTTGCTAGGGAAATTTTCCCATTTCGTAGTCTTCCACCCCAGACATGTTTCCCCTTGAACCGGGACTATCTTTGGACTGGGGGTCTTTTTATTTCTTTTTAGAAAACCCCCCAAGTGATATCCTATTTGGGGGAAAATATATAAAACCCCCGTCCAAAATTTATGCGTACATGTGGTTTTAAAAACCCTTATTCCTTTTCATGGTTCCAAAAGATTCCCAAAAGGGACCGATATAACAATCGGTCTGTCTGACTTAATTAATTTAGAAGTACGATAAATTTTTTAAAAAACGGTTTTTTCCCTAATATGCAACCTATTTTATTGCCTTATTTGTGTTTTTTACGAATTTGGGAAAATTGCTCAGTGACAAGAATGATTTTTTTTTTTTATTTTTTTCCTTTTTTTTGGGTTTAATGTTGTTTAAAAATTTTTTTGTTAACCCCGTTAAAATAGTAAAATCAATTTGTGAAAAATATCGATAGGGTAGGGGGTAATCAATTTTTGGGAAAAACCCCCATTTCTATCCCTTATAATTTAAATGACTCACCCAAATAAAAAATTAAAGTTGGGAAAAAAATTATAAAAAATAAAAGTTTCTTTTTATAAAAAAACTCAAAAAACGTGCTTGGTCCCTGGTTTCATTTTCAATGATTAAGTAATAATGTATTTTTTGATGCGGTTTAAAAATTTTGACATGGGGTAAAAGAAAAAATTAAAAAATCCCTTACACGTTAACCAAGGCAATTTTTTTTTTTTAACCAGCTTCTTCTTCAACTTGGGTTTTAATTTAAATTTTTTTTTTTTGATGGTCAAATTTTTTGATTATTGTTTCCCTTTAAAGGGGGAATATTCTTTCCCTTTACACCCTCGATCACAAAATGTCATGACTAATCTTTGTCTCTACACAGATGCCCCAATAAAAAAAATTGTTTTAACCCCGGGGTTTTCATTTTTATTGGGGAAAAAAAAAATAAATCGAAAGTCGAGACTAAACTAGTGTTCATTTTAAACTTTGGTCTATTTTACCAGTTTCAAAATTTTTCATCGATTTAGTTACCCTCTGTTAAAAATTTGGGCAAAAGGTGTAAAAAAATTTAAATTTTGGAACCTATGTAGTTAATAAATATTTAAAAATAAAATTAAATGCAATTATTTTTGAAATTTTGAATTTTACCAAATGTTTAAAAAAAATCCAAAAAAATTTCGCATTTTTTTGGGCTAATTGTGATTATTTTGTTATTTTTCAAAGTTTGAATGTATATGTCAATTTTAAACAATAAAAGGTACCCCACAAAGTTTATTCAGATGTTTTGAATTCCCTTTGAATTAATATGTTGGCTGCAGGGAAAGGAGAGCTGAACACCAAAAAAGTTCTACTCCTCAAAAAACAAAAAAAAAACAATAAAATAAAATAAATGGAAAGTTTTTCTTGCAAAAGAAAACTTATTTTGAAACCCACCCGAATTAAAACTACGTCAAGGGGGAAGAGGGTTTGGAAAAACAGGCCTGCCCCCCAACCCTCCAGCTGCCTGGGGGGCCCGACCCTTCAAAAAGGGGGGTTTTTAGTTTATGGGGTTTACGAGATGGTGTAAAAAGTTCCCCCCTCATTTCAAAATTTTAAATTTTTAGACAACCGATTCCAGATTAAAGACCGGGGCGACTGTGTAACCTGGGAAACAATTTTTTTCCCTTTATTTATGGGTTTTTATTGCATTTTAAAGGGCATAAAATCTTTTGTTTAAAAAAATTCCCCTAAAAGTTTTTAAAACACTTTGGCTTTGTTTGAGTATGTTTTCCCAAAACAAGATTTACAAAAGTAATTTAAAAATATCGTGCCCCCGGTTAAAAGTATCCAAAAAAAAAATAAAAAATTTTGCTGATTGGGGGGTAAATATGATATAAATAGGGCAGGCCACTTCCTCTGCTTGGGGCTTTTTAAAAATGATTATCAGTTTTAAATGATGATGGTTTTAGAATGTCAATACGCAATTTTTTTTTTAAAAGAACAAAAAAAACTACTTTTAAATTTTCAAAAATATTTTTTAAGACTATATTTTTTTTTCTCTAATATAGAACTCATAAGAAAAAAAAATATAGGGATCCCAAAGGGAAAAAAAATTTTGTGAATTTTCTTTGCCAAAATTCGCCCGATTCGATTTAAGAAAGTCGAAAGCGATATTTCAAACTTTCCCTTTTAAAAAACAAAGTGCAGGGAAATTAAATATGTAAAATTTTATTTAAACAAAATTTTAAATAATTTTCCCTGACAAATTTAAAAATTTTCAGAATAACTGTACATTTATTTAAGATAATCACGCACGGCCCAAACCCCAGAGACGTCAGCTGAAGTCCCACCCTCGCGTCAAGGTTTAAAAAACCGGGCCCATCACCGAGCGTCTACTTTAAAGACCCAAAAAGGGGAACGTTAGGCACGCTTTAAAAAAACATTTTTGACCTTTTTCCCCGGA
Source organism: Sweltsa coloradensis (assembly GCA_024449915.1). Classification (NCBI taxonomy): domain Eukaryota; kingdom Metazoa; phylum Arthropoda; class Insecta; order Plecoptera; family Chloroperlidae; genus Sweltsa; species Sweltsa coloradensis. The sequence goes on from JAMZAV010011882.1 coordinate 21,041, forward strand.
AACGGAAAAAAAAGGGGCCAAAAAATAACCCCTTTTTTTAAAATTAAAAAAGTAAACCCAAAATTTATTTTCATGATTAAGGATTTTTTCCCAAAAAGTCCAAAAAAAACCCTTTTTTTTTCCCGAAATTTTTTTTTTTTTACAATTATGGGACGCCCAAGTTTCCAAAAAAAATAGTCAATGGGTGGTCTTTCAAAATTTCCCAAAACCAACCCAAAAATTTTTTTTTTGTGCCCAAATAGTTTTCACAATTTTCTTTACATTTTTTTCTCACTATAATTCCCCAAATCCATTTCATCCCAATTGATTTATGATTTGTTTTTAAAATGTGTTAAAATTTTTTACAAAAAAAAAAATAATTTTTTTAATTCACACTTGCAAAATCACTGGAAAAGGACGTGTCGAAATTTTCGAGGGGAGGTGTATAATTTCCGAAGGGTAAAACAAATCCAAAAATTTGACGTTTAAGGTGCTATTTTCCCCAGCAGAAATAAAAGAAGTGTTTAAATTTAAACTGAAGACCCCGGCGTCTTTCAATTCTTTCATTTTTGCGAAAATTTTTAAATAGCCCACATTTTTCTTTTCTGATACCAAATTAACCCGCCCTTTTTATACTCCTAGCTATCTAAACTGCTTTTCGTTCTACCTACCGGGTTGTCCCCCTAACTTTGGATTTTCCTTTTTCCCACCTAAAATTTTTTTATACCCCCCACCCACCTACCCACCCCTACCCACCCCTAACCCACCTACCTTTCCCACCCACCTACCCACCTACCTACCTACCTACCTTTCCTAACCCACTACCCCGCCCGCCTACCTCCTTTCCCCACCTACCTACCTACCTTTCCTACCTACCTAAGCTTTCAAAGAATCCACCCACCTACTTTTTTTAAGCTTCCTTACCCGAATAAAAACCCACTAACCCCAAAAAAAATTTTCCAAATTTTAAAATACAAATCTATAAACCCCCACCTACTTTCTTTTCCCACATTAACCTACTAAGTTCCTACCCCACAAACAACGGTTGGGTAACAATTCCTATCCCAAATGCATCCCCCCAAATTCCTACCTACTTTTTTGGTTGGGGTAACCTCCTACCTTTTACACCTTCCCCTTGGTTTAAAGAGCGGAAACGAAATTCCCCTTTTCACACACGGGGGAAAAAAAAAATCCGGAATTTTATTTTTTTTTTTTCTTTCTTTCTTCTGTAATTTTTTTTGTGTCGATTTCGATGAAAAAGTCATGGAGGCCTGCGGGAAAACTTTTAACTTTGGGAAATGCCCCCGTTTTGAAGCCAATGGGAAATTTTTTCTCATTAAAAAAAACCCCAATTTTTACAATTTTTTTTTTTTTTTTTTAAAAAACTTTCTTTTTGACCCTTTTAACCCCATACATGCTTTAACCGATTTTAATGTTTTTTACAGAAAATTTAAAATTTTAGAAAATTAAAATATTCGTGCGAAATTTGAAACGGGATTCCCAAAAATTTTTCCATGAAAATCCCAAATTTTTTCGGGTTTTTTTTTTTTTAAACAATTCTTTGACTTAAAAATTAAAAACCTTTCATGCTTTACCATTGTAATTATTTTTTACAGAACCTTAATTTCATGAAATTTTATATTCGTTTAAATTTGAGCCAAACGAATATTTTTTTTCTTATGAAAAAATTTCAATTTTTCGATTTTTTTTTTTGGGTTTAAAAATTAAAAATTAAACTAAAAAAAATTTAAATTTTTTTTTTTTTAATTTAATTTTAATTTTAAAAAAAATCTTTGACTAAGTAAGATTTTTTACAGAACAAAAGGAAAATTTCCCCGTAACCCCATGGCAGCTCAATGCACCCAAATTTCCTTTATCCCAAAAACGCGGCGGGGTTAAACGTTTTCCTAGTCCTGTATGTCTACCTTACGGGGGTTCCTTACAGCCAGACAACCATCTTTTTCCTACCCAAACCCCCTAACCCCACCAATTCTTACCAAGTACCTGCTAAAAATCTTCAGTCCCGGGTTGACGGTGGAGAGTTCGATCACGGGCCTACCGAATTTGGGTTCACCCAGTTTTGACTTACAAAAAAAATACATGGTGATAAATTATCTTAGGGGTGAACATCATGTCCTTTGTTAATATGACCGATACGGAAAAAATAGACGTTTATTTGTTTGTTTTTGGGCATTTTTTGATCGACATTATTTTTTAAGATGAAAAATTTTTTTTAAGTTATTAATTAATTTTCTGAATAGAATTTTTAATTTGTATTTTTCCTGTATCCTGTCCAAAAAAAAAATGAAAATTCAATCTCTCTATCTAGCACCTTTGTTTAAAATATATTTTTGTTTTCAAAAAGTTTTTTTTATTTTGGGGGTGCAGTCATCCCCAAAACGAAGGTTTGGGAAAGGGAAATGTAAATGACAAACAAACTAAATACCAAATTTTTTATTTAAAAAGCCCAAAGATAAACCAAAGTTTTTAATTTAGGGTTTCCACTAACAAAAAATAAAGTGGATGTTATTTTGGGTTTCAACCCAAAAAAAAAACGTTTTTGTATTTTTTTTTTTTTAAAAAATTTTTGGGTCCCCTTTTTCGTCCGCCAAACTAAAATCCGAAATTGGATCAAAGTCAATCAACCCAAAACCCAAAGTTAAAATTTTAGGAAAATCCATAAAAAATAAGGGGATTTTTAGGTTGTACAAAACCAAATTTCAACCTTTTAACTTTTTTTGTCACCAAAAAAACCCCGCTTTATTTTAGATGGCTTTTTAAAACCCAAACCCCCCAAAAAACCCCCGGGTAACGTTGGGTACCAAATAAAAAAAACGAAGGCTTTGGTCGGCCAAAAAACCAAACCTAGTTGGGTTTAAAAGTATCAACCCACCAAAAACCCACGTAGTTTTTAGTCGGGGTTTTCCAAAACCCAAAAAAAAACGTTGGATTACGTCGTAAAAAACCAAAAAATTAAAAAAGTCGGGGGGGGCCCCCCTTTGGGCGGGCCCAAACCAAAAAACCCACGTTTGGGAAAAGTAGTCAAACCATCTAAAACCCTACTAGATTTTAGTCGGGTTTCCCAACCCCAAAAAAAGTTGGGGTATACGTTTGGATACCCAAATAAATAAAAACGACGGAATTTTTTTTCGGCCCCAAACCAAAAATTTCCCAAGTTGGGTAAAAAATATTCCCAAACCCAAACCCAAAAAACCCACGAGATTTTGATTTGGTTTTTTCCCAAAAAAAACAAAAGTTTTGGGAAAACGTCGGATACCAAAATAAAAAAAACGCGGGTATTTGGGGGCCGGGAAACCCAAAAACCTACGTTTGGGGACAAATGTCAACCAAAACCCCAAACCCCACCTTTATTTGAAAATCGGCTTCCCAAAACCCCAAAAAAAAAAAAGTTGTATTTTACGTCGGGGGGCCCAAATAAATAAAAAGACGGAATTTTTGGGGGGGCCACAAAAACCCAAAAACCTCGTTGGGTACAATAGTCCCCCAAAACCCAAAACCCCCCGTTGATTTGAAGTCGGCTTTCCCCAAAACCAAAAAAAAAAATTTTAAAAACCCTCGGGGGACCAAAAAATTAAAAAAGCGGAATTTGGCGGCCAAAAAAAAAAAATCCTACGTTGGGTTTCAAATACAAAAAACCAAAACCCCACGTTGGGTTTGTAGTCCCGGGTTTCCCCAAACCCAAAAAAAAACGTTTGGGCCCCCGACTTAAAAAAAAGGGTTGGGTTTTTGGGCGGCGACCGACCGGGCGGATTACTACGTCCAAAAATTAGTTTTGGGGGCCCCACGGACCCTAAATACGTAGTTTTTGGCGTAGAAAATAAACGTTGGCCCGACCAAACCGAAAAACGTTCCCGGGACAAAAAGGGCGGCGGGAGTTTTTTTCCCGCTGGAGAGGCTTTTTCAAAGGCGCAAAACTGAGCTTTTTAATTTTATAAAAACCCCCCCCCAAGGGGCTTTTTTTTTTATTAAGGGGAAAATTTTATAGAAATAATTTAAAATTTTGAACATAATGGGCGTTTCCCCAGAACAAAATTAAAAAAAATGGGAAAAATTAAGTTTTAATATGATTCGATTATGGTTAAAGAAATAATCAGGGCAGATTATTTAAAGATTGGTTTTAGTTAGTGTTTTCGATTGCCCCATCGAATCTGGAAAGTTATATAGAAATGAAATAAATTAAAAAAAAAACACGAACCCCAAAATTTAATGTGGTGTGGGAAAATTTCCCGGCCTTATTTTCTGAAATTTCCCCTTACTTTCTTTAACTCAATTTTACTTAAAAAAAAAACGGAAATAATCGGATTAACCCCCAGTTACGGTCCTGGGGGTTTTTAAATTTTCAATTTTTTTTTTTTTTGGAATATTTTTGGGGGAGGGCCGGGGTTCCCAAAAATTACGTTTCTCATCTAATCTTATTCAATAATCGTTTTGGGTTTTGGGGGGGAGGTGCGGGCCCCATTACAAACCGTTTTACCTCTTCAATAAACGTTTTGGGGTTTTTGGGGAGGTGCCGGCCCCCCGGTCAAAAGGGTTTTAAAAAGGATAATTATTAATTTCGAATTGATGCTAATTTTTTACCTTATGGGAAAAATATTTAAAATTTTAATAAGCGTAGATTTTGACTATGATCTTTCATAAATTTGGGTTTAAGGGTTTTTCAGAAAAATTTGAAGACAGGGCAGCATGAAAAATAATTGGTTTTACCCCCCAAAAAAAGAAAATAAACGATCCCGTTGATTCGAAAAAGTTTGCCACCTAGGGGCGGGCTCACACATCGGGGGGGAATTACAAAATATCCCCCATTGGGGGGGCCCCATGCATGACACGTAGAATTGACATTGCCGTAAATTACAGAAAGGTATTTATTTGCAACAATTAACTCGTTTGACTAACTATTTGTCTAGGAATATATTTGATATTAGTTTCGTCAAAGTTCCAGACTGTGATAACATTTATTTTAAGAAATCGTTGTCTTAATTTTCCTTGATGGTGCACTCAACTTAAGCTAATTTGATTAGTTTTTTTACTGCATTTGTCGTCTAATTTGTAGTTTACTACAACATTTCCAGTAAATTAAAAAAACTGAATACGTGCAGTAAATTTACTAATAAACATTTGCAGTAATTTGACGATTTTTTTGAACAGTGTATAAAGGCCCGCTTTTTGCATCCTTTGTATTGCTCAATTCCATTGTAAATAAAGTTTTAATAAATAAATAATATAATTAAATGAATAAATAAATAAATAAATAAATAAATAAATAAAAGATAACGCACAGATTATTTTATATAGTGCCGTAGGGTCCCGAATCTTGCCTCAACCAACCTTAATTTATCACGGGTAGCAAAACGCACATAGGTCAATACAAATTTCACCCTTGAAGGTATGGAGGAATGATATTGTTCAATCTACCTGGTAGGACTATTGGAGCACTTGATATAGTTCAATATCCAAGGCGGAAGGGACGTCTTAGGTTTAAGCAGGAATGTGTTCTGAGTTTGAAGGGTCCTTTTCTACAATTAATTGTATGGAAATATGGTGTTTGTCCCATACACGAATTTCCTTTGCTTGTTAAATATTTTAAGATGAATTAGCAAACTTGCATTAAAGAAAACAAAATTAAGTAGTTTGGATATGTTTTTACTTTTTAAATTAAAGAAGATTATCGGTGGCATAGCCTCAGTGAAAATGTTAGTAGGAAATGTGTGTTCAGTCTTTGTAAGGTGGAGCAAATGCCTCCCACTTCCCCCCTTGCCCCTGCCCCTCATCGATTAATCGGCATTTTGCACGTTTTTTCATAAAATCATCAAGTAAACTGATATTTTTGACACATTAACTAAGATAAAGAAAGGATCTAAAGTAATAGATTTCAGCCTCTTCATTTTCAATCCATAATTAAATAATTAAATAAATAAGGAATTTATTATGACCTCAATATCTTAATATAATAAGTACCGTAGGCCCTACTCGAAATAACTATCGTATTAATGGTTATTGATCGATATCGAATAGTTTGAAGGTATCTTAAAATAAACTAATTTTTTTAAGTTTATTTTAATTTACCTGCTCAAAGGTTGGATAATAATATATTGGTTAATAACACTTTTAAATGTCTTGCTACCCATTGATGATATTTTTATTGTATCGGGTTGTTTTGTAGCGGTGGTATACATGATATTCTTATGTCAACGTTTCGAAGACCATTTTGTCTTCTTCTTCAGGACGTGAAATATGATAATATGAACTTATGAATTGACTCTTGTTTCTTGTTATTGTTTTTTCTATTGTTACTATTAATGTTTTTTTGATTGGTTATTCTAAATAAGCTTCCTTAATTCACTGTCAGATTGTCATTTGCTAGACAACTTTCCTATTTCGTAGTCTTCCACCCCAGACATGTTCCTCTTGAACCGGCACTATATCTTGGACTGGGTTTATGATATCTTCATAGACCCAGCCCAAGTGATAGTGCCTATTGGGGAAGATATCATAAACCCAGTCCAAGATTTATGTCGTACATGTGGTTAACACATTATTTCCTTGCATGGTTCCAAACGAGTCAAAAGGTACCGATATAACAATCGAGTCTGTCTCGTACTTAATTAATTTAGAAGTACCGATAATTTTTTTAGAACGTTACCATAATATAGCACACCTATTTCATAGCCTTATTTGTGTTTTGCTACGAATTTGGAAACTTTACTCAGATGACAAGAATGATTTTTATATTTTTATTTCCTTATTTTGTTCAATGTTGTTAAAATGTTTGTTAACTCGTAAAATAGTAACTCAATTTGTGCATACATATCGATAGGGCTAGGAGTAATCAGATTTTGTAGGGAAAACCCACATTTCATATCATTATAATAACTGACATCACCAAGTAAAATATTAATGTTGGAACAAAATAATAAATATACAGTTTCATATTCATACATAGCTCAATAAACGTGCTATGGTTACGTGGTTGCATTGCAATGATTAAGTAATAATGTATTTATTTGATGCGGTAACTTATTGACATGGATATAGAAATTACAAATCATTACACGTTAACCAAGGCATTTATTAACCAGCTTCTTCTTCAACTTGTTTAATGATTTGTTTATGTATGGTCAATTTATGTTTATTGTTCCTTTAAGGTGTAATATTCTTTCCTCACACCCTCTATCAAAGATGTCATGACTAATCTTTGTCTCTACACAGATGCCTGAATAAAAATGTTGTTGAACCTGTTTACATTTCATTGGAAAATAAAAATAAATCGAAAGTCGAGACTATCGTACGTGTTCATGTAAACTTTGGTCTATTTTACCAGGTTTCAAATTTCTCATCGCATTTTAGTTACATCTGTTAAAAATTGAACATAATTGTGTAAAAATTAATTATGGAAGCACCTATGTAGTTAATAAATAATATATATAATAAAATATAAATGCAATTATCTTGAATTTAGAATTCACCAAAATGTTAAAAAATATCCAAATAATTGCGCATTTTCTGACTAATTTGTGATATATTATGTTATTATTCAACGTTTGATATGATATATGTCAATTATTATCAATAACAGGTACCTACAAAGTTTTATTCAGATGTTATGAATTCATTTGTAATTAATTATGTATGGCTGCAGGGAAAGGACGAGCTGAACACCAAAACAGTTCTACTCCCTCAAATACAAAAAAAATACAATAAAATAAGTAAATGGAATGTTTGCTTGCAAGAGAATACTTATTTTGAAGCCGACACGAATTAAAACTACGTCAAGAGAGGGTTTGAAAGACCGGCCTGCCACCCAACCCTCCAGCTGCCTGGGAGGCTGACCTTCAAAATGCCGTTATAGTTTATGGCTTTACGAGCATGGTGTAGAAAGTTCCTCCTCATTGCAAGTATTTATTTTCAGACAACCTGATTCCAGATGACGACTGGACGACTGTGTAACGACCTGATTCAATTTATTTCCATTTATTGATGGTTTTGATTGCATTTCAAGGACATAACATCTTATGTGAAAAACTTCCACTATAAAGTTTAAATCACTTAGGCATACGTAGAGTATGTTGCCAATCAAAGATCACAATAGTAATTTATAATATCGTGTACTGTACAGTATCAAAAAATAAAAAATGTTTGCTGATTGGAGTAAATATGATATAAAATAGACAGGCCTACTTCCTCTGCTCTGGACTTTTAATCATGATTATCAGTTTTTTACTGAGATGGTAGAATGTCAATACGCAATTTTTTCTTTAAAAGAACAAACAAATCACTACTTTCATTTACACAATATTTATTTAATGACTATATTTTTGTTCTCTAATATAGAACTCATAAGAATAAGAATATATAGGGTATCCCAAAGAACAAAGATTTAGTGATTTGCTTTGCAACTTCGCACGATTCGATTTAAGAAAGTCGATGCGATATTTTCAAACTTTCGTTGTAAAATACAAAGTGCAGGGATTAACTATGTAACCTTTTATGCAACAAAACTAATTTATAATCTTTCCATGTTACAAATAATATTCTCAGACATAACTGTACTATTTATTTAAGATGAATCACGCACGTGCAATCACAGAGACGTCAGCTGAGTCAGCACCCTCGCGTCAGAGTTGAACCGGACGATCACCGAGCGTCTACTAATGACGAAAGGTGACCATTAGACACGCTTAATTAACATTTTAGACCGTTTTCACGGAAGCGGAAAAAAGGGCTCAACATAACACTTTTTCTAAAATTAAAAAAGTAAACAAATTGATTTTCATGATTAAGGATTTTGTCAAAAAGTCCCAAATAGACTTTTTGGCTGCATTATTTTTTTTTTGACAATTATGTACGCCTAAGTTCCAAATTACTAGTCAATGCTGGTACTTTAATCAAACTTCCAAATCCAGCCCAAAATTGTATTTGTGCCCAAATAGTTTCACAATTTTCTTACATTTTCTTCTCACTATAATGATCCCAAATACCAGTTTCATCTAATTGTTTTTGATTTGTTATAATATGTGTTAAGTTTATTACAAAAAACTGAATATTTTTTTTATATTCACCACTTGCAGATCACTGGAAAAGGAGGCGTGTCGTATTTACGAGATGAGGTGTCCATATTTCCGAAGGGTATAACAAATCCAAATATTCGACGTGAAGGTGCTATTTGCCACCAGCAGCAAATAATGAAGTGTTTAATTGAAACTGAAGGCCACGGCGTCTGCAATCTCTGCATTATGCGAAAATTTAAAGTAGCCTACATTATCTTTCTGATACCAACTTACCTGCCTTCCTATACTCCTAGCTATCTAAAGCCTGCTTACGTTCTACCTACCGCTTGTCCACCTAACTGTTGTATTTCCTTTGCCTACCTAACTTTGTTTATACCTACCTACCTACCTACCTACCTACCTACCTACCTACCTACCTACCTACCTACCTACCTACCTACCTAAGCTTACAAAGATTCCACCCACCTACTTCTTTATCTAAGTACTTCCTTACCTGAACTACCTTACTAACGAACCAACTTTCTCAATTGTAACTACAAATCTATAACTCCCTACCTACTTTCTTTCCTACATTTAACCTACTAAGTTCCTACCTACCAAACAACTAATAGATAACAATTCCTATCCAACAGCATACCAACTTCCTACCTACTTTCTTGGTTGGATAACCTCCTACCTCTACACCTTCCCACTGGTTGGATGAGCGAAGCGAAGATTCCATTTCACTACACTGGAGAAAAAAATCCGGAATGTTATTTTTTTTCTTTCTTTCTTTCTTTCTGTATTTTTGTGTGTCCGATTGCGATGAAATGTCATGGAGGCCTTCGAAATCTTTGAACTTAGAACTGCCACGTTTTTGAGCGCAATCGGGAACTTTTTTCTCATAAAAACGCAATTTTACAATTTTTTTCGATTTTTAAAAACTTTCTTCGACTTATAACACATAAATGCTTTAACCGATTGTAATGATTTTTCACAGAACTTTAATTTCATGAATTAAGATATTCGTGCGAAATTTGAGCGTATTCGAAAAATTATTTCTCATGAAAATCGAAATTTTACGGGTTTTTTCTTTTTTTAAACAATTCTTTGACTTATTACACCTACATGCTTTATCCTATTGTAATTATTTTTCACAGAACCTTAATTTCATGAATTAATATATTCGTGTTAAATTTGAGCGCAATCGAATATTTATTTCTTATGAAAATTGCAATTTTACGATTTTTTTCTTTTTTAAAAATTACGATTAATTAAAAAAATTAAGTTATTTTCTATTATTGTAATTTATTTAATTTAAAAAAAAATCTTTGACTAAGTAATGATTTTTTCACAGAACAACAGAAAATCCGCGTAACACATGGCAGCTCAATGCACCAATTACGCTCATCCAACAACGCGGCGGGACTTAAGCGTTTTCCTAGTCCTAGTATGTCTACATTACGGCGTTCCTCTACCAGCCAGACAACCATCTTTTACCTACCAACCTCCTACCTACCAATTCATTCCCACGTACCTGCTAAAATCTTCAGTCCGGATTGACGGTGGAGAGTATCGATCACGGAGCCTACCGAATTAGGGTCTCACGAGTTACGACTTACAAATAAGCTACATGGTGATTAGAATTATCTTATGTGTGAACGATCATGTCTAGTTAATATGACACGATACGAACAATGGACTGTTTATAGCTTATGTTTGTGACATTTCTTAATCTGACATTATTTTGTAAGATGAATATTTTTTTGTAAGTTATTAATTAATTGCTGAATAGAATTTGTAATTTGTATTCTTTCCTGTATCCTGTCCAAAATAAAATGAAACACATTCTAATCTCTCTCTCTAGCACAATTTGTAATATATATTTTTGTACAAACAACTTTTTTTTGATTTAATAGTCCAACGATAAACCAAAGTTTGACTTTAGTCTGCCACTAACTAAAAACTAACGTTGGATGTTATTTGGATGCTAACTAAAAATAAACGTTGTGTATTTTTTATTTTTTTTAAATTGTGGTCTTTGGTCGGCTGCAAACTAAAATCCGAAGTTGGATACAAATGCATGTTAGTTGTTAGTTGGCTACAAACCAAATTGCAACGTTGAACTTTATTTGTCTACCAACCAAAACCCAGCGTTGATTTTAGTGGCTTTTAACCAAAACAAAACGCTGGATAATCGTTGGATACCAACTAAATAAAACGAAGGGCTTTGGTCGGCCACAAACCAAAATCCTACGTTGGGTAAAAGTAGTCAACCTACCAAAATCCTACGTAGATTTGAAGTCGGCTTCCAACCAAAACAAAACGTTGGCCACCGACTATAAAACAAGGTTGGATTTTGGTCGGCGACCGACCGTCGGATTACTACGTCGAAAACTTAGTTGGCCCGACGGACATAACTACGTAGTTTCGGCGTAGAAAATAAACGTTGGCCCGACCAAACCGAAAACGTCGGCACAACGTCGGCGCGACGTATGTGTTCCCGCTGGGAGAGCTTAACAAAGGCGCAACACTGAGCTTTTAATTGTATAAAACAAACCAACAAGAGCTGTATTATTATAATAATGAATCAGGTGTATAGAAATATAAATTTAGAACATAATGGACGTTACGGAAACAAATTAACAAATTAAAAACATGGGAATAATTTAGTTTCAATATGATTACGATTATGGTTAAAGAAATAATCACGTCAGATTAGTAATGATTGGTAATTAGTATAGTGTTACGATTGCCTATCGAATCTGGAAAGTTATATAGACATGAAACAAATAAAAAGAAAACACGAACACATATCAATGTGGTGTGCAAACTTTACAGGCCTTATTGCTGAAATACCTCTTACTTTCTTACTCAAGTTCACTTAAAAATAAAACGTGAAATAATCGGATTAACACACAGTTATCGGTCCTGATATACTTATTCAATAATCGTTGGAATATTTGGTGGAGGTGCCGGTTCCGATATTACGTACTCATGTAATCTTATTCAATAATCGTTGGAGTTTTGGTGGAGGTGCCGGACCCGATTTGTCAAATTGTTGTAAAATGGATAATTATTATATTGCGAATTGATGCTAATTATTACCTTATGGAAATACCTAATATTATTAATAAGCGTAGATTAGACTATGATCTACATAATTGGTTGTTAATGGTTAATCAGAAATTAGAAGACAGGGCAGCATGAAAATAGATTGTTTGACACAAACTCATGAATAGATAACGATCACGTTGATGTCGAACATGTTGCGACCTAGTTCGTGTCTCACACATCGGGTGGAATTACAATATCCCCCATGTCTTTGAGTGACGTCACGTCTGCCGAGCGCGTTCGAGTGCACCGCGCGGCTTGTTCTCGCTCGCTGATTACTCGAGTGCGAGTGCAGTGATTCTGCAACGGGGTCAACAGATCTCACTGCATTCATCTGCTCCTCTTCTCATCTCTTGACGACGCGCCCGAGGTTAATCGAGACGACCAGACATACTAAATCGAGACTAAACCGAGTTTACTTGTTCAAGTGGGGTCTGTTAATTAGTTTTGTCGGATGGAAAATAAGGAAGTGCAATGGCTTAAACGCCACAATGTTGAATGCACGCGAGGGACATGAGATGTTAAACTTACCGACGGCGACTACAGCGAGCTTATGTAAATAGAAAGGTAGAACATATCCACACAATGCGCGCAGAAACTCCCTGGACGCTTGTGTTGTGCCTTTAGTTTGTAATTGCATTTCATGACCTAAAACATGGCAGATGAGACGATTAGAATTACATTCTCCCGACTCTAAAATAAAACAAATGTAACAATTACAATTACATTCCTTGACGAAAACATTGCAGTTGGAATAATTATTGTTCGCATTTGTAGAACAACTGGTTTAATTAACTTAGAGGGATAAACATTCAAAGAATAAATGCAAATTGCGTCCCAATACGTGAAAATACAACATGTACAATACTTATTATGCTATTATATTCCACAACTTAATATGACAGGAGGACACCTTAGGACAGAGGACACCATAGCAAACAATATTATCATAATGTTTCTATATTATTACAATGACATTTAACGGTTTTAAATATGCTAGATGGAATTAAATTAATACATTTTAATACCTAAAATAGGTCAAATTGAAACAAAAAAGAATTATGCTCAATGACAAGTGATTTTTTTAATTGGATCTTTTGAGTGTCATTCTATGATCAAAATACAGCAGACGTAACATTGCATTTTACGCCTTAATATATCAAATGTAACGCTTCTTACGACTTTTCACAGCCTTGCATGTGTCAAATTCAGCACCCGGAATGACACTTGAAAGCCTAAGACATGACAGCTGAAAGAAATGCATCGACTGTGCCGTGAGATTAATGATTGCTATGTTTGCAGAGTAAATATCGTGAGCTCCATCCATGATAAAAGTTTGAACGGTAATGTATCCCCTTTACTCTTTACTTCTTCTTTGCAATCCAAGAAATGAATTTACTGTCAAGAAAGAGTGCTTTTCAAATACGGGAGAATATGAACATTTGTTATAAAGTTCTATTGAGAAGGGAACATTAACAAGACGTCAGGAGATTCACAGCCCGCGGGAGTAGTTACGAGTACATTTCTCAGACTATGTTTCAAATTGCTTAACCAGCTCGAAAACGTTTTTCAAACTGTGCATTGCACTACAACTGCGTTCCGTAAGTATTCCGAAACTTTTTTTATTTTTTTTCTCCGTAATGGTGGTATTGAGGAAAAATACACATAGACAAGGAACGTATTTGGGTCTACTTTTACACACGGTTTCATGATGCAAGAAAACTATCACACGAGCGCGAAGACCAAAAATTTTTCACAATAGTATAACAAAAATATGGTTTATCGGGATATTAAAAGTTTATGAAAAAAGTTTTAAATAGTGGTATTTTCCCTTCAAATGTATCCATTCTTATTTACTGCTTATATTAAAGGTTTTTTAAAATTTTAACTCGTTCTTCGGTGCATATCCCAAATTGGATTAAATGAAACTTTTGCCGCTAGGAAAATTTCCCCTTTCCCTCTAACATTGTTTTTTTTATTTTCGTTTCAACGTGTAATTTTCCTACAAGAAATTTTGAAGTTACTGCAGTCCCTTTGTTAAGCTAACGAGAGCCCCAAAAGCCTTGTCGAGTCCCCGAGAATATTAAAGTGATACGAAATGCTCCGCATTTCGTAAAAGGTTTTACCCGATTATATTGTTATCGATTTTTTATTGGGTTTTAGGGCTGTTTTTTGTGAGCAAGAAATATGAAATGGTCTTGGCAATTTCTTTTTTAAAATGGTGAATATTTTTAATTTTACCCCGGGCCCACCATGCAAGAATGAGTTTTTAGCCCTGGTCTATATGGAGTCTGATGGACTAACAAAAAAGCGTAGCGACTTTCAGATGACCCCCTTTGCTACCCTCTAGATATAGCCACAAACTCCCTTGACATGGGGAGGTTTCCGGGGAAAAAAAGTATTTCCCTCAAATCAATAAAGTGTGCCCTATTTCTCAACTATTTTGGTATTACATATTCAATAACCCCCTCGTAAAAATTCTCGTAGAAAAGCTGATAAGGAAGATTTTAATATTATAAATTACTTTCAGTTATATTTATCATTTTTGGCAGTTTATGAAAGATCTCGGGTAGCCTGCATGGGAAGGTTAGATCTGTGGATCTGTTAATTTGGGTTTCGATTTAGAGGGGCTATTGACGTTCTTTTTTTAATAAAAGGATTAGTGACTTAAAATTTGCGCGTGGATGTATAGGTCCCTTTTTAGCTACCAAGCATTTTATCCCCATAAGTCTTTTATGCTTAAACTTTTGCGGTCACGAATAAATTTAAAAAAATAGAATTTTGAAATAAAACTGAATGTAAATAAAAGGCTATCCCGTGTTTTTTTAAAATCTTGTTTTGGTGTGTACAAAATTCCCAATTGTTTTTTTTAGTATTATGTTAATTTTTTTAAATACTATGCATTATGATGTACATTGAAAAGTGATATTTTGTGCTCTCTGTAAACAGGGGGTTAAACAAAAAAAAATATTTTGTAATATACAAAAAAAAGTAATAAGTAATATATATATATATATATATATTTCTCGATTTGGGTTTATCGGGAAACACTCCCGTGGGTGAATTGGGTTTTTTTTTTTCTACAAATTTAGAAATTAAAAAAGTCCGCCCCAACCGGGAATGAACCACGGATCTCCCACATTCCAGGTGGACTCTTAACCCTAGACCCTCAGGACATTTCTGAAATTTTAGAAAAAAAAAAAAAAATATATTATAATATATTAATAATAGGGAGTTTGGCCAAAAGGCTTAGGTTAATCAACGTGGATGAGATAGGAGTCAAAAGCTTACCCGAGATGTAGAGGTGGCTGCCCTAGTTGAACACAGATCTCAGGTAAGCTGTTGACTCCTATCTCTATCCACGTTGATTATATATATATATATATAATATTTCTTACTGCTTGGCAAAGCTTATAAAATACCAAAAATACAGTTAGGATATCTATGAAATACGTAAATAAAAATATTTCAAACTTGCACGTTGTGAATGTATTTGAGCACAAACGTATGAATACGTTCTTTGCTTTTACCCGCAATCAGTAGTCACATACAAAATCAAAATTAAGTCCGTGCAGAAGCAATTTAATGAGCAATTAAACGCCATTCATCGTGATATTTATATATCTGAGAGGCTGTGACAGTGTAATTGAGTCGTTGTAGCAGGCCTACACAAGAGGAGAGAACCTGCCCAAAGCGTCAACACAGAGACGGAGGAGGGCGATGAAATATTGAACACTCGGTTCGCCAGCGCAGCCTGGCGTCGAGCAGGCCAGACAACAGACACCCGGGAATTGATAATAGCGCGAGATTTATCAGACAACATTTATATGAAACGCTATTAAGAAAGCTTTAGCATTAAATTAAAATCTGGTACTCCGTCTTCGTGTCTCTATTTACGCCTTGAGAGAATTGCTGCGTGTACGCTCGATGTTTCGCTTCCAGGTTTAACGTCATGGCGTCATTCTTCACATCCTCCTCATTTAGAATAGCCTGTTTAATTTTCATTTAATTAAGTGTAAAATGTCCCAATTTACGAACAACACTTCTAGGAATATTAAACATACAACCATCTACCTGATAGTAATGTAATTGACTAGTTGGGTTGAACAACACTTCTAGGAATATTAAACTTACAACCATCTACCTGATAGTAATGTAATTGACTAGATCGGTTGTGAAAAGGAATACCAAGAACTCAATTTATAATGGTAAACATAAAGAAGCATTTTATCTTTGCTTTAATTCGAACATCCAAACTTATGAATCGGTGTTTCACGATTTATCTCCAGACTGCTTACATCAAACAGTTTATTGTGATGTGTTATGTTTGTGCTTGCTTGCAACTTACTTACATTTTTTTGTGGCTTCAAACGCTTGTAATTGGATATTAAGTATGGATTTCACAAACGATGTTAAAACAAAGTTTTTTGATAAATTTGACTTTAATATGTTGCATTCTCAGATTTTCTTGACGTATGTAGCTAATATGTACCGGAGGCTAAAGAGGGTTTAGGCATGTCTATAACCATACACTAAGCGACCTGACCTATGATGGGCCAATAAAAAAATAACTAATACGTACCAGTTTGTAAAAACATCTTAGAATGTATGATTTATTTGAAGAATCTTGTTTTGTAGGCAAAACTAAGCTAGATAAGCTAACAGAGACTCGACATAAGAAAAGTCCATAAAAGACTCCAGCAAATAACAAATAAATACGTTAATTTATTAATAATTAAATAAATAAAAGTTTGGTAATGTCAGAAAATTATTATTGATGCGCTAAGATCGTATCACATCAATTTCCTACTTTTTAAGAAGACTCTTCGTGTTTCACTTACATCTAGGACCAGAGGAAAACATTAACTCGAAGATGTGAACACTCAAAGGCCCAACAATATTACCCGGGTCGCGTTATTGCTATTTGCTGGCATTGATCCCATCCCGTCCTAAACGTCGCAACTCGAAGAATTTAATTCCAAGTTTTGTCCTTTGAGAAATTCATTTGATTCTTAATATCAGTCTGATCCGAAGCGGCTGCTTTGTGAGCTCGCCCTTGCCTCTCTCTAGGGCCTCGACTACTCATTTCATTAGAGCGCGAGTCCTTCCTTCTCTTCGGTTCGGCTTGAATTAGCGTGAAGATGCGTCGAGCGCGTCGCTCCTCATAAACAGACCAATTATCTGCTGTTCCCAGATGTCTCATTGGCTCAGTCGGAATCCGTTCGGCGAAATCAAAACGTTAGGCGACTCGATAATCTCGTGCCATGCGATACCCCGCCTTGTTAACTAAGATAAATCTAATGAGCGAGAGAGAGAGAGAGACATCTCAGAAGTCTGCCAAGAAATATCCAGACTTGTGGAGAAAAGCGATATCTACTCTCATTTTGGGTTACTTCTACTATAAATGCATTTTGTTTTAACACATTAATGACCAACATTTAAGGCTTTTCCCGCAAGTCTTTTTCTATAATGCGGCATTGTAGAAGAACGAAAAAGTAACAGAAAGAGACTTTGTCCTTCAGATGTCTGCGGGATGTCATTTTGCTGTCCGGCCATTTTTTTTACCCGAGTGTTTTGACTGCCCAACACAGAACGATTTCTTTCGGTTGACAGCAACGTAAGGGTGAAACACGAGTGTCACTCGGCAAAACCGTGCAACGGAAAAGTTGACTTTAAAGTGAATAATGGACTAGAAGAGTGACACGCCACCTGGATTTCTAGGTTTTCGTGAATTATGCAAATGTGATAACGCGACGGTTTCTGAGCGTTTCAAATTTCCCCGTGAAGGGCAGACTGGAAGTGTCTTAATTGGCGAGTTGACGAACGGCCTGGTTATCCCGTGGCGGTGCGCACTTGTCCCGCCGGGAGTGAACTTGGACACAAGCCAAACCACGCACTAGAATGCAACGAGAGGTGCATGCCCATCGAGGTTTCGTTTAACATCCATTTACACTTAACATTCCGTTACATTGCAAGGGTAATAGTGTGGATAATCTAATAGCCACTGTGTAGACTAGAACGGTATGGCCAACACGATAAGCTTGGAGATGGCCATGTAATTCCAAACACAACACATATACGGACGGCGATACAGGGTGTTATACCCCCCAATAAGATAAAATCGGCGTTGGATGTCTTTTTGTGGGAATTACCAACAACATTCGAGGGAAAATAGTGATTGGTTCGGTTTTCCTGTACTGAAATCGCTTCCAATAGAATCAACTTTGAATTAAGTTACTGACTTACCCATTCAATAAAGGGTGAGGAATTGATTAGAAGGCCTGCATTCTAAGTCAGTCCCAGCGAATAATTGAGATTTAATACCGATCGGTAGCTAATCATGTGTATTGGTCCGCTATCCGTGTTTTTCATTGCGAGCTGAGATTTAATGGGAGCAATTTTGTATTTGACAGCTTATTAAAATAAGGTTCTACGTAGTTAGCGATGTAAAAGTTAATAAGTCCGCGTTAAATGAGAAATAAGGTAAGTTAATTTCAATCGCAATCGCATTATTTGAAACAATTTTAATCCTTACGTCCATGGTTTATCAAAAGCTACAACGGCCACAAGCTTAATATACGCCATAGCCCATAAAACAAATACAAATATTTTATCTTGCAAACAAAATCAATTTATACAATCAAACGACGACACGAAATAACACGTCAAATTGTAAGTTTTGGGCATTCGAGCGCGGACCGCATATAAAATACGTTGTCTCGACGACCAATAGGAACAAGGCATGTGTTCCCGTCCAAGGTAGATTCTAGACTAGACTAAAGGCTGTCTTCAAACTCAAACCGTGACTCCCCTTATGCCTGCCTGCGTGTAGAGGGCGGAACATTTATTTTTACAAAACGAATATCATTTTAAAATAAGTTAAAGCTTAAGTCTAAAAATGTTCTCGACGAGAACATATCTTACCTTCCGTTGTGAGATTGGCATATCGTCGGGAGTATATAAATTAGAGTGATTTTCTACATCGCGGGATGCACCTGCGACTCTCAGCTTCTGATTGTCTTTGTGTCAGACGGGCCCCTGCGTAGAGTTGTATCACTCAGAGGGGGAGGGACAGACATGTGTAGAGTGCTGTTCCCTTGAGACAGTTTCCAACAAGCACCACCGTGAGCGCTGCGGACGCCCTCTGAATACTCACTGCAACTGAAAACTTAGTAGCAGATTATTAGTGGAATCATTCTCTGAATAGTCACTGCAACTGAAAACTTGTATCAGGTAAGTGGAATCATTCTCAGAATAGTCACTGCAATTGAAAACTTAAAACCCGTGTTCCGTAAAGGCGACCGGTCGACCATTCTGGGCTCGACTGGGATTGTTATTTTCATTGTTTCACTCAACGTCTGATTGTTGGGGACTGCCTTGGCTACGGAATGGTACGTGCTTCTACAAGGCCGTGTTTTTATGAAAATTGTGATATCTCGTTAAAATATTACATAAATCATATCGTTTTTTCTAAATAAATGAATGATTTGAATGAATGAATGATTAATTTATTTTGTTTCCATGTGAATTACAGAAACATTCTCGGTATGGGCATAATTCCATGATTTTCAATGATATAATTTGAAATAACCGCGCTTTCTTCAAAGACCTGCCCACGACCGGAATAAAACTCTGGGCTTCTTGGTCTCAACCACAATAATCAAAACAACTACGCATCGCATACGTTCCTGGCAAATCTGATCCATCATTGGTGCAAATTGTGTTTACTTAAATTTCATTGGTCGCACACTGGTCGTTCTGGTCGTCTTTGCGGAACACAACCCTAGTATCAGATTAGTGCCATTCTCTGAATACTCACTGCAACTGAAAACTAGTATCAGATAAGTGGAATCATTCTTTGAATACTCACTGCAACTGAAAACTTAGTATCAGATCAGTGCCATTCTCTGAATACTCACTGCAACTGAAAACTTAGTATCAGCTTAGTGGAATCATTCTTTGAATACTCACTGCAACTGAAAACTTAGTATCAGATTAGTGGAATCATTCTTTGAATACTCACTGCAACTGAAACTTATTACTAGGAAAACGCTCAGTTGGACGCGTTGTTGAGCGAGCACCGGTACGTACAACATGACCCGAGTACGACATTCCCATAAGGGCCACCACACAGTGTAGCCTACTGGATATTGACATTGTACACATTTACTATTCCACATCTTTGCATTGTACTAATTCACGTCATGGTTTAAAAATGATCTTTTTATCTTCACTGCCCTCCTTTATTTTTAACTTCATTTTTTTTTCCGAATTT
>JAMZAV010011883.1:0-19254 GCA_024449915.1 Sweltsa coloradensis
GGGAAACCCCCTTTTTTGGGGCCCAGAGCCGAAAACGGTTGGCGAAACCAAGGAAGGCCCCTTGGCCCAAGGTTGCTGGGTTTCGCGGCCCGCAACCTGCACGGCTGCACGCCCGGCGTCAAGAGGATGGCCTACCTGTCGCTAGTCAAGCCCCATGACTTTCGGCCTTCCCGCCTGGCACCCAACTACCATCGAGAACACTACAAAGCTTGAGAGGGTGCAGAGAAGGGCGCTGCATTTCATACATGGCCGTAACCTCCCCCACCCTGTGACCAGATGCAGGTTATGCCAATGACCATGCACCTGCAGTACACCGATCTGGTGTTTTTTTAAAAGATGCCTCAGTGGCGCCACTGATTTTGACGTGTGCGCGCGCATCATCCAGGGCCGCGTGTTGAGAGGCGACGATAATAGGCACCCCCGCCTCCAACCCCCTCCGCCAAAGGACTGCTCGGCCGACGTGCTTTTTTTTTTCCGGGTAGTTAACCAATGGAACGACCTGCCGCCCGCCCTCAAAGACTGCTCAGTGAGTCATTTCCCTTCCCTGTGCAGGGAGCACTTATGGGAGAACCAACTGCATGTGCTAAATTAGTTAGTTTTCACGTGCTTCATCAAGGCTCTTCGCGGCACAAGATTTCCACAGATTTTGAGTGTTTTAGCAAGATATTTGCTAGCGTCGACGCCGTTTCTTGTTGCAATTTTAACAAACAAGAATAAAAAAAATAATATACATACCGTACTTAATAAGTTAATTCAATATGTCTAAGAGATCTCTTTACACGCTGGACAAATACCGCGCTTCCGTGTGGAAAGAGTTTGGATTTCCAGTGGACAACAATGGTAAAATTTCGGACAAAAAAGTTGTCTTTTGTAAAAATTGTGATGTTAGGGTCGCGTTTGCTGGCAACATCACAAATCTAAGTGTGCATTTAAGAAATGTAACGCATTCTTAAATAAAAACAGTAAGCAACAGCAAACGTTGACTTGTATGCAGGCCCCCATTGTGACGAAATGGAACGATAACCACCCTCAGGCTAATAAAATATCGAAGGCTATTGTAACGACGATTGCCAAGTACTTATGGCCTATTTCGGCTTGCGAGCAGTTGAAAGATATTTTGAAAGTGGCATGCCCCGAGCTACAATGTGTTATCTCGGAACACGATAACGAAGTGTATTGAAGATCTCGCAGCTGATAAGAAGGCTATTCTGTGGGAAACTTTGTCAGAAATAGACCATGTGTCAATCACAAAGGGATTTCTGGACCTCAATTGCCCCCAAGCGTTCATGGGCGTTACCATACACTTCGTGAACAGCAACTGGGAATTGAAGTCGGCGGGGTTGGAGGTCTACCCACAAGCGAGACGCACAACTTTAATCAACATCGCGACTATGTTAAGCGAAATGCAGGTAAGACAAATGAAATCAATGTATGCCTATAAGCCCTTGTTTCTTCTTATCTACGTAATTTTTATTAAATTATTAATTCAAAATTCATTACCCCCATTTTTTCACAATTATTAACTACTGTACTACTTAGTATAAGTAGGCCCAGACAACATTAATTAACCAGTGTAGAATCTACACGTGTACACGTCCGTCTACGGGTGGCCTTGCCTTCCCCCTCCCCCCCCCCCTGACCGGCCAACACATTCCAGATGGTTCCCAGACCGCTCGCAGTCGCTCGTCCGCCCGCTTTTTTACGCGTGTTGAGATTTGAGTCAGTGACGCATGACTGTTTATTGTTTAGAATATCTCTTGAGTGGAAGTTTCTTTGATAAGATAGACGCGGGAAAGAAGGTTAAATGCCGACTGTGCGCGAAGGAGTTGCTGCACAATATTCAAGTATCACGGGAACTATCCCCCCCCCCTCTTCATAACGCAAGCCTCAACCACACCCATCACCCTTTTAAAAACTTTTTAGGTCAATGAAACATCAGCCACGTCATTTACTGACTGATAAACTGAACCGAACGCCGTCGCCGTGAATACTGTTCAGAATGCAATAAAAATACGCAGTAATAAATAAACATGTCCAACTTTTTTCAGATATCTTAAAATATACATAGTACACGCGTGTACAACGTGTACACGAACAGACAGACAGCGTGTACACGTGTAGTAACTAGTAAGATACACGCTTTTGCCCATCCCTAGACTGTAGATGTCGTAGATTTGCGTTGTATTTGTTTTAGTAATAAATTAAATAGGCCTAATGCAAATGTTTGTCCTAGGATCGTTGGGATATCAACGGCAAAGTTGTAAGCTACACGACGGACAATGCACTGAACATGGTCAATGCCGTCAAAGGCGAGTTGAAACTGGAGCACATACGTTTGTGCCGCGCATTCAATCCAATTAAGCGTCAACAAAGGATTGAAAACCGCTCATGTTTCTAATCTCCTTGCTAAGGGTCGCAGTATTGTTGGCCTTTTTAAAAACATTCTGCGACGAAAATGAGTTTGCTGCACGACGCGCAGGTCATGGAGGGATTACCAAAAAAAAATTAATCCAGGACGTCGTGACACGATGGAATTCTTCGGTAGAGATGTTAAACTGCCTCGTTGAAAACAGAATGGCAATTAACAAGGTGTTAATGGCCAACCAAGCCACTGAACATCTGTAATTACAGCCACAGATAAAACACGAATGAAGGTCATAGTTCAGGTGCTGCTGCCATTTAAACAGCAACAGAAAAAATGGGGGGCGATAAGTACGTGACCGGAGCAATGGCTGGCACTATTTATAAGAATCTTCTAAAGGGTTTGGAAGCCTCGCGGAACGACAATCACTATGATAAAGTATTCAAGAATGCTATTGCCAATGATCTACAAAAGCGATTCTCAGAATTGAGCCCGGTCCTCAACAAAGTGGCTGCATTGCATCCCCGGTACAAGGCCCTAAGGTATTTGGAACCTGCAGAACAGACGCTCACCTGGGCAAGCCTACAAAGAGAAGCCGCATTGTTAAGTACACCTGTTGCTGTAGGGAATGAAGACGAAGGGGTAAATGACCGACATCCCGACTCGGACTTTGACTACTTTGATGTAGAAGATCTACCCCCCAAAAGATCTCGAGGTGTGAGGAATTGAGGAAGAATAGTGATTCCGAAGAGGACATTCCAGCCGAAGACAAACTTGACCGACGAGATCCAAGCGTACAAAGAGCACACAAAACCAGCGGAGGGAACAGACCCATTACAGTGGTGGAAAATAAACTGTAAATCATATCCGCACCTGGCTCAACTTGCCAAGAAATACTTGTGCGTTATAGGTACAAGTGTGCCTTGCGAGCGAATGTTCAGCAAGGCGGCAGGATCGCTACTAAGAGCAGAAGCCGACTGACAGGGGAACACATCAGCGACCTGATTTTTCCTAAACAGCATGCTCGCTTACGATCAAAAAGAAGAAGAAACCGACAAATGAACTGCTTCTAATCTAATACTATCTTATTCGAAGTCAACGCAAAAAAAAAGTGTCAACCCCAGCAAAGTGTAACGTGTTTTTCATAATTTAAACTTTAAAGTGCACATGTTTTTTTTTAATCATTTTATTAAACAACATTTACGTGAAGTGTAAATAATTTAAAAGTAAGGATTGAGGAAAGTGTTAGGCTAAGTTTCACCTGGATAACAATGTGGAATTTAAAAAAACTTAATGCTACATGCTATTTTTGTCGTAACAATAACATAAATCAATCAATGTAAAACCCTGTTCGGTAGCAAATAAAGATAAGCAGCAGCTCCTCGATGATGCGTGAGTTATTGGCGAGCACCCAAGTGATACTAATGTAACATGAAGACCCCCTTCCCACAACAGCTATGAGTGAAGATTTATTTTCTGCTTGTTTTGTTAATGATATGAGATAAGTTTTTGTGGCAGCAGCAATGCGTCCCTCACCCATACCGATGACTCATTCTGCCTTATATTTTTTACGGGATAAAAATGTAAAGAGACCACATGTTAAATCTTTCTTCATCGTCGATCACTCTCTCTCGATGTATCAAGACGGCCTTCGCATTTGTTTCCTTGATGACTCTGAAGTTGTTCGAGCGCCCTGTGTATGACAGGCCATCTACCTTGGCGCGTGATAAAAGTGGGCCTGTCCGTACTAGTTTTACGGGCGAGCTGGCACGGCTGTCATCTAGCCGCTCGCAGCTCCGTCACGTTGAGTGGGCGGGCCTGGGGGGTGGGGGTGGGAGGGGGAGCGGGAGCGGTGACGATCTCGCCATAAATGCTTGTGCATTCAAAGTTGTTATCACAACCCACGCTCTCAATAAACCAGCACTCAATGACACAAAAATTCACAAAATTTAATAAAATTAACTTATTGACGATTAATTGCGATATTTATAAAAATGCCATATCGTCGCGATATTTTTTGGCAACGATATTATCGCGATTAATCGCGATATTATTTATATTTCGGCGCGATTATCGAAATGACTTTTCATATCGTTTGACATCCCTACGGAATATCTCTCAATTTGCATCCTGCTTGATACAGCAATTGCACCTTTCCAAACACCTCAATAACAAAGTTTATTTGTTTAGGAGTAAGTAAATAAATACTTATCCCAGACAATATAATCTCAGAGGTCATCACAAAGTGTTAATTATAAATTATAATGTAATATGCTATGTGTCTGGAAATAAAACTTACGTACTTACTTACTTACTTACTTACACTGCCATGTGTATCATAACCTTCGACCCTCTACCAACCACAACCGAATCGATTACCGTAAAAAATGTACAAATCCAATTTGGTCAGAGTTATAGAATAGGGGTCCTGAGGGACAGAACTAGTCTCATTCAAAGTTGTTTTTAGCAAAATGACACCTCTACCAGAATGCTAATGCTCGAAGAAATTTTACTAATATAAAAAATTTTTCGATAATCTGTTAATAAAGTAGTTTTTCTCTATATTTTGGGTACCTACTCTCGTTGTACCCGTAGCTTAGAGTCTAAATAAATCGCACCAATATGTAGAGGTACCACATTTTCCAACTAGTACTATAAAGTCAATGTCAAGCCTTGTGGCAAACTTCACGGCCTCTACTGCACGGCAGGTGAGTGACCTGCGCAAGTACCTTGATAGAAAATGGCGAGATGTTTGTCGAGACACCAGAGCCCGTACAAGAAGTAGAGATGCTCGAGCACTGGCTGAAGAGTGGGGTCCATATCTCTTCTACGACACCTGCTCCAGAAATATGTCAATGCATTGTTCTGAAAACACAAATAATGTAATAATAAATACAACAATATCACAATTCAATTCTTAAAAAACACAGTACGCAAATGAAGGTCTACGAGTAGATTAATATTAGGCTGTGCAATTCTTCATTTTTTATTTCGAGTCTAGTCCTATTACTAATCATAAAAATTACTCAATTGTACGAATCCGAGTAGAGTCCGATTCCGAGTCTTAAGTAGGCCCTAGAAAAACTACCATACTGCAAGCGCAAATTGAAGACTGTCAAGTAATAAAATAATAAATACTCGACTCGAAATTTCGGGTAATTGCACAGGCCTAATTTATATTTTATTGTGTGTACTCCTAACTGTTTTTCCCGATTTGTTACCTCCAAATTTAGTTGCATATCTGATATATTGGGAAGGGGGCAAGTGAGAATTTTGATGTAGGGCCAAAAGTAACAAATCTCCCCCACCACCACCACCACCACCACACCCAGTTATTACAAGTGTACCACTAGAGATTATTGCAAACACAAAACATAACTTAAAATTCAAAATAGTCATAGGCTTTTGAAGATCAGTGTTTCCAAGGTCGAGATCGGTTCGGCTCGAGTTTCAAGTAGTGAATAAACACAATCGTACGTAGCCTGACCATCAGGGCAATTCTCCAAGAGCTGTGTTAAATTTAATTTATATTTAATGCCGCCATATGTTTAACATGGTAGGGTCACTTAAATCACGTTTAACATGGACCTTGGAGAATCAGCCTGCATAGGTGGCGGATGAAGGGGGGATGGCAGCGGGATAGTCGGCTAACTTATATAGAAATTAACGCCATGCTTAACTACGACAATAACAAGACGGATTATCGATTTATCACAATATTTAGTGAAAATAATATTGTACAATTATCCCCATATGAAGTTGCATATTGTTATCACATCGATGTACGATTTGTATTTATGCAAATATAGGCCTCAGGTATATTTTAAAATATTAAGTTCAAAAAGTAGGGTGCAGCCTTTAAGCGAAGCCATTTGTCACTAGTGTTTATAACAAATTGTTCAAAATTTTAGTGGTCAAAATAGAGTTGCGGCCACTACTTTATGGTGGCCTTTAGTCGAGTAAATAGCAAAAACAATATTGTCTGCACTAGTGTTTATTTATAATATATTTCAAAATTAGAATGTTTGTGCATTTTTCTTCCACGATCCCATGAACTTACCTCTCCATACGCCAGTGCCAGTGTCCTTGCTCTATAGACCTGAGCCTCATTCCTCGCAGTAAATGGGTCTTCTCCTCTCATTTCCACTTCTTCAAGCTTACGCTCGGTTTCTCGTAAGAGCCAACATAGAAGCCACTCGTACGATTCTTGAATAACTGAGAACAGAAAGCACCACTGCTAAAAACAAATTCTGTTAACACTAATGCCATTGTTATTATTTACTACAATTCAGAAATTAAAGGGAGTGTTTCCCGACTAATCAAGTTGAGAAACTAATGCCATTGCCTTACATGACACCATTATAAGTTGTTGTTACCATTTAACCATTCCAGTGCAAACTAGGAAAAGGGATTATTTTATTTCTTAAATTTTTTTACCGTCCCGGTGGTCTAGTTAGATTTTGTAATTTCTGGATTGTATTAAAAATTACAAAATTAAAAATTAACGTTTCATCAGTTGGATTAAGATTTTATTTTCAAGGTAGAGAAAAATAAAAAGGGCTAGTACAAAATTACAAATTTGAAATTTATGTTCAGAGTAAAAAATTAACAAATAAATACGGATGTCTAGCTAAGCTACCGGACAGATGTAAATTATTAGGAAAAATGGTTCGTCACTGCAAAGATGTTCTGTTTTTTTTAAAAGTTAGTGTAGTGATGTTCTAAACTAAATTAGCATATTTTAGCATATACTTCTATTTTGAACATAAAGTTTACAGTGTTACCTACATGAATGGTCAATGACATGCTGAACTGAAGTGCCTGTGAATTTGTTGCCTAAACACTGCACTCGTCGATCTAAGAATTGAGCCGAGCCGAGGGGCGAGTCAACTTCGTCCGGCTTTCTCCACCTACGCAACAACCAGTTGCTGGTCTGTTGGATCAAGACGTTGTTGTCGCCTTCATAGGTCACCCTCGGGTCGTGATTGTTCCGTAACTCGCCAAGGCCAGATGCTGCAAAGATCAAACACACAGCTTTAGATTTGTCACTTACGACTACCGGTACAGTGGCTTCCATCTAAAGATCAACTGTGCAAGGTATAGTACATACAAGGCAAGGATTTCCAGTTTCCACCAAGTATCTCTTTATACCCCAGTAAAATACTTTTAAAAAATCTCGAAAAAAGCTATTTAGTATTTAGCGTACATTATAAAATGTGTGCCCCAGTATGAATGGTGTGTGAAGTAACCTTGCTGATGATGACAACATGCATGCAGAATTTAGGCCTACTTCTTGCGTGGCCCTACCACAGGTTTGGTTATGTGTTGTGAGTTTTGTTTGCATGTAGTTAGCTCATTTTTATTGGCCACCATCCGCCTGATGAGTCCCAGAAGGACGAAACGCGTCGTGGATTAAGGTAACAAACAACTTTAAATTAGCTACAGTTGTCATCAGCAGGTGAAAAGTTTTGTCACCCCCAGCCCTTCAGGCTGGGTTTTATGTTCTTTATGTTCTCTATGCTTTTCCAACCTGTCAACCCTTCTCCAATCATACTAAACTAGCCGATTGGCCTTTTTCTAATTGTAACAAATGTGAAGGAAAGAAATAGGCCTACATTAATATAATTTTTTTAGGTTTCCTTACAAAAATATGGTAAGGCAGACTGATTTTTGAGAATGTAATCAAAATGATGTGCAGACTGCAGACAAATAAGCCTAAGAAACTACCATTTCTAAAACACATTTCAACTTTTTACTTTTAGGCAATGTATCTGAACTTGCAGTAAATGTGTTTATTGTTGATGCTTATTATTATACTAGGAAACGCTCAGTTGGACGCGTTGATAAGCGAGCACGTGCTATAGCTAGACCCACAATGCACATTTTTTTAAATTTTAAAATTTGCGACGTTCGCTGTCCACAGGGCCATGTTTCCGATATTATTTATTATTGCCAAGGTATTTAAATCTTTACTTTGTGGATAAAATCCACCGCCATGCATCTAGAGGACCTTGACTCATTGGGAAAAATATTTAAACTCTTTGGTGACAAATAATAGACTGCTTCCTCGAAAGTATTTTGATTACTTCTAGGTGGCAGTGCATTAGAAACTTCGCGCGTCTTTTCGTTGCCATGGCAACGTTACTTTTGTTATAATGTAATTTCCATCTACACTACTTATCGGATCAAACTAAAATTAACATATTCGTGACCGGACGGACATTCTAAATGATTTGGCTATCTCAGATTTTGTCGCCGGTTAGTTTGAAAAAAAACTTTCGATAACTTTAATGTAACTTTTTAACTTTTTGAACGATTTTGCCACAAAACTAATGGCATTCAATCGAGAACAAAGCTTGCGGATGGTCAAAATTTCAACTCGATCCGAGCCTCCGTTCGAACGTTATCGCGAGACATACAAACAAAAAAAAAAAAACAAAAAAAAAAACAAAACGAGTGACAAATTTTTCCGGCAGAGTCAAATGGAAAACGCTCGTTCGCTCGCTTAATTACTAGGAACAAGGAAGCTTCACAAACGCTTTTTCAGGCGCGTTGTTGGATGAGCGTAATATTTTAAAAACAAAAAAGTATAAAATTGCAATTTTTAAGAGAAATAATTTTTCGATTACGCTCAAATTTCACACGAATATATTGATTCATAAAATAAAGGTTCTGTGAAAAAAAAATCATTACAATCGGATAAAGCATGTAGGTGTTATAAGTCAAAGAAATTTGTTAAAAATCGAAAAAAAATCGTAAAATTGCGATTTTCATTAGAAATAATTTTTCGATTGCGCTCAAAAACGTGGCAGTTCTAAGTTCAGAGATTTCAAAGGCCTCCAGAAAATTTCATCGCAATTGGAGTATCAGTTTAGCCGGAATCAAGTTAACAGACAGACAAAAATACCCAAAAAAAAACATTCCGGATTTTTTTCTTCAGTGTAGTAGAACGGAATATTCGCTTCGCTCATCCAACTATTTGGGTGAATAAAAAATAATTTCATGAACTTCATGAATTTTTTAACAACACTAGAAAATCCTACAATTTTGCCAAAAATCTTAGTAGGACTCTACTCAAGACACTAAAAATCCTTTAAAAAAAGATAAAATTGTAAGATGCGGCAACCATGCGGTAGACCAATATTAAACTGTATTTTCATGGTGAAAAACAAGATATTATAGAAACATAATTCATTACTATTTACTTTAGTGTTTGTGGTTGGGGAAAGGCGAGAGGAGACCAACAGTTACCTTAAAGGATGTAGGTAGCTGCTCGGGACGAGGTGCACATATATTTATTTACAATTAACAATTCAACACTAACCTAGCCCATATAGGCTCTATCTAAACCAACGTACTATTTACTTTAGTATTACCTAATTTTGATGAACATGAGTAGGCCTACCTAAAAATTTTTTAGCTTCATAACCTTCATAAGTTTATATATTTGAAAGAGAAAGGAGGAGTAAATGTTTTGTTCTTGCTCTAGACTACTTCTTCAAACATCCTTATAACATTTATGTATGCACAGCATAGAGGAAAGGAAATCCAAGATATTCAAAATGAAACTCTATAGTTTAAAATGTCATATTTAAACCATAACTGACCTGCTAAGTATCCATGTCCACCACAGGCTTCCCGGCACTCCTGTATTGCGTCACGACACGTCCACGTGACCAATGGTTTGCACACCGAAACCATCGCATGCACCTCTGCCACCATAAGACTCTGAAACCATGTTGGATCAATTTCTTTAAAGGGGCTAAAAAACCCAAAAATTATTTTTTACCACGTGATCTATAGCATAATACTACACTTAAATGACCGTTTAAAAAATCATATCTTGTAACTGTGATTTAACACGAATTTTTTAATTTTTTTGATCCAGAAATTGGCGAAAATTGGTGTTTTGGAAAATTTCCTAAATCGGCTTTAACCTGCTTCTTTTTTGGTCCACATAGATACTAGAGCATAGTACCAATCTAAAATGCCCTTTTATAAGATCGAGTCTTGAAACTGTGCCCAAATATACCCTCAAACACGCAAAAATATGCATTCCAAAATCACACCCCATCTTGGTAATCAGCATATTTTGACCGAACTACTTGTCCAAATTACAAAACAAAATATAGAGAATTTTCAGAAAAGGCTGTCGAGTACGTCAATAATGGCCAATATTTTTTTGGATCAAAATCCTCCAAGGTCACGGGGCATAAAGATCGTCCCCATGATATTTCTTACGAGAGATTTTTGCCGATGGGACCTAGCTCAAAAAATGTCATGTTTGACAATTTTTTGGGAGGTCATGGTGGCCCCAATAATTTTTCTGTTAATTGCTAAATTCATTACTAGTTAGCCTGAATGAAATATATTTTTTGAGTTTAGCGGTTAAATACCCCTTTAAACAATTACCGTATTGTCCTGCATATAAGCCTACCCTCTTTCATTATTGTAAGTCTCAAAGTCCCTTACCAGCTAATATTTGCATTTGTTTTTTAATATTTCAACAAGAAAAGTTAGGGGGTCGGCTTATATTCAGGTTCAGCCTATATTCGGCACAATACGGATGTATAGTTGCAGATAATAATGCAGTCCAAAGCTCTCCGTAATTGATAACTAGCTCCCAAGTTTTGAAACTACATTAATTTTAAAGATACCTTAGTCTCGGTAGTTTCTATGTTAGAGCTAACTTTTTGTTCCGAATTATTGTAAGTTGGCTGTCCATAATAGACATGACTGAGCAGTACAAATTCGTCATTGAATATACAGCATTAATTTAATAGCAAAATTATTGATCATAAAATAGGGTAGTAATATTGATTGTACTTATTTAACAGTTTTTCCTTCTGAAATTATTAAGTAGGCCTACATTAAAAAAGAATCAACAATATCATTTTGCTTAGAAAGTAGCAACAGATTATTATTTATTACCTACTCATGACCTGTTTTACAGCCTGTGTCATAAAGTCTTGTCCCACCCACCAACCCCACCAACACCCACCAACAACACCCACCAAGAAGTTACCACGCTAAGCTAACAAGCTAGTTAGTTAAATGAGAAGGTGGGAACTTTCCTACCAGTGGATCTGCAAATCCCGCCAAAAGCCAAATTTAAGCCTCCGGTGATTCTCCCCCGTCCTCTTCCACCCCCTCCCGGTCACCCAATCCACACTCACTCATCTTCACCCTCACTCACCCCTCACCCCTAGCCAACAGCCAGCCTAGTTTTTAGTTTTCACTCAGTCTTTCTCTCCACTCACTAAAAAAGGTCATGTGGACCGAAAACGTTTTGATTATGTAGTGGTAGTTTTTGTTTGTTTAAATGTTATCTTTCGCAGCGCGCCTACTCTGTTTAAGGTAAGCTGTTGGCACCCTATCTTTTTATGTCATTCACATGATCCAGCCTTTTGGCATTCCTTTCAAACAGTTTGATATAGAAGCTTAATGACGTTTGTTACAATCAGTCTTGGGGAGAAGCGCGCTACATGTAGCATGCTACTTTTACGTGTAGCGGAGCCAGTAGCGCGCTACTTTATTAAGGGGGCATATTGTAGCGGTATCATGCTACAATTTTTGTAGCGTTAGCGTGATATTTGCACTACTTTTAAGTTCCGGGGCCAGCCATCCCAGTACCACGTAAAGTCAAAAGTCGGCACTGCAAACTAACTTGTAACGCCCGCCGCCCCACGTCATGTGCTCGCCGTGTAGAACGGCCCTTAATCTCGTCTCACTTCCACACTATCTCCCTCGCTCTCTCCCAGTGAGTCTCTGTCTCGCTCTCTCTCTCTCTCTGCGTCGTCCGAAGGATGCGAGCGATCGCCGATCTGTCACATTGTGTGAGCTGACTTTACCAAAATATTGCAGTGATTAGATTGCGTGGGGCATCTTGAGTGCTATTTCAGGGTCGTAAACAAAGATGTATCCACGATAATTAGAAGTCGTATTATTGATTTAGAGCATAAGCCGCTCAATAATTACGCCAATCGTCTGAATTGCATATTAAAATGAAGTGATTAGTGTCATAGGGTCCATAGCCTATCCCTCCTCCCTTGGGACATTCCAGGCTAAATCGCTATTGAACGGCACCAGTAGGCCTATTCCGAACCTTGTTTGTCGCATTCTTCTGCAGTATATCCGCGAAAAACACGTTGTTGAAAATAAAAAAATGCAATATGAATGTTGATCATTAGGCCTAGACTAGGGCCTAGCCTAGCCTAAACGTTTAAAAGAAGCCTTCTATCACAATGAAAATCGGAAACCTATGTGCTTTGATGAAGATCACGATCGAGTTGATGTAAATGGAGTTAAAAATCATTGCGGCACGACGTAAAAAGGCTTTAAAAACGGGATAATTTGGGATCTCGACGACCCCCAAAATTTAAAAACGGGAACATGTAGCGGAAAAGTTAGCCGCTATATTTTTTAAAGAAGCGCAAATGTCCCCGCATCGCTACATCTGAAAAAAAGTAGCGAAAAAGTAGCGAAGCTACTTTTTCGGGGCATGTAGCGTTAGCGATAGCATGCTACTTTAAAAAGTAGCGACCACAAGACTGGTTACAATCATATGGGTACCCTTTTTAAAACTGTAATTTTATAACAAAGAAAATGTTGGAAAGTACAATTCCGAACTTTTGGCGCATATATTTAATTTTTGTTAACTGTATTTTTTCAAATAGGCCTAATTATAAAAACACAGCTTGAATAATAATAATAATAATAATAATAAACATTTAAAAATAATAATAATAATAATAATAATAATCATCATAACTCAGTTCAACTATGTCGGGTTTTAGTGGTGGTTTTCCACCATTATCAAGGGCATGAAACTGTAGATCTAAGCTTGCCAAGACTTAGTGTTTCTTCCACATCATCCAACTCCTCCTCTCCACCAATTTACTCCACCTCTCTTCTGTCCTCCCACAGCTTCACTCTTGCCACATGCTCCCCACACTTCATTCCGTTTTTTCCCAAAGTCCTTCTTGAATTAATCTTTTCCCCTTTTTCTCTTGGCCTTCCTACTCTTCTTTTCCCCTCCTCTGCCGCTTCAAATTCTCGTCTTGGAATCCTCTCCCTGCCCATCCTTTTCATATGTCCAAACCATCTTAGACGTTCTCTTCCTAGCTTAAAATTCAATCTCTCCAATCCCAGTTCTTTCCTTTTTTTCTTTATTTCTTATTTTTCCCATTTTGTAACTCCTTTATACTTTTAAAAACTTCATTTTTTGCTGCTTCCAGCTAAATTTCTCTTTTTTTGTTCCCCGGGGCCCATGTTACGGGGCCCCATATGTTTTATGGGTACAAAATATGAAATTATCCAGAAAAATTTTACTTTTTTGGTGGGAACAACTCATTCTTTTTTAAATTTCCAGAGGAAATGAAATAATGAAAGAGGGTAAAGTGAGGAAAATGATATTTTTTTTCCCACACAAAAAAAAAGGGCCCCCCCCCTTTAATTTGAACAGATCCATGGACCAAAAGTAAAAAAAAAATTTAGTTTTAAAAGCCCAAAAACAAAAATCTCATCACTGCCTCCTAGTTTTAATAAATGAAAAAAAAAAGCAAACATTTTCGAAAATACTGGGGGGCCAAACATTCCGCCCCCTTGAAACAAAACAATTTAACATAACACAATAACAAGGGAAGTAAGAAAGAACAAAGGTAAAGGAGCAAATTCCCCATAAAGGGGGAAACAGGATAGTTTTAAAAAATAGGTCTTTGGGCAAAACTCCCACTGGGTGTTTCACATGGCGGACCTCCCCAAAACCCGTCAGAACCAGGGTGAGTATTCAAGCTTGGGCCCAAATTTTTCCTTTTAAAGGGGAAAAGGAAGCCTCTTCGTCTTTGATGAGCATTTTTAGCTCCGGGCCCTGGATTTTTTGGCTTCGTGGGCCCCACCACTTGGGTCGTTTTTTTAATCGAAAAAGGTACTCCGAGGACCAACAACCGAATTGCTGAGCTGCCCTTTTGGGAAGGCAGTTTCCCCACCTTGAAAGCGGGTTAAAACCTTGTTTGGCCTAAATCAGGTTGGGAAAAAGGTTTCCCCCACGACGGGGGACAAATCTTTTTTTTCATTTGCTAAAAAACAGGGTTGAAAAGGTCCTTACTAGCTCCCAAGTGAATAGCTTCGGGGAGAAGAAAATTAAAAAGGGGCCCTCCATCCCCCTTGTAGTTTATTCTGCTTCAAACCCTTCGTTTTCCCCGCGAAAAAGGGGGCCGGCGTAGTCACACCAAAATGTAGAAAAGGACGACCGGGACGTACTCGTGCTGCGGGAAAAGTTCGTTGAAAGTGCTTTGCTTTTGCGTAAAAAATTGCTTTTGGGGTTCCATTGCGTAGTTTTGCGTACGTCGCTTTTGTGTTGCTTTTGTGTGGGCGTAGTTTTGCGTAGCGCCCGCGTTGTTTTTGCGTTGTGTAGCGTAGTTTTGGGCGTGGGCTTTACCCGTTGCGTTTGGTACATTCTTTACCCGTAGCTTTGGGCGTTGTGTAGCATACGTAGCTTTGGGGTTTTGCTTTTGTGAAAGCGAAAGCGTTGCGAAAGCTTTGGGCCGTGGGCGATAGGTGCATTGCGTCTTTGCTTTAGGGGTGGGGCGTTGCTTTGCGAGCTTTGCGTACGTTTTTGGTCTTCTGCTATTTGCAATGTCTCGCATGCTCTACCAGTTCCAAACGAGGAATGGAGACCTTTTCCTTTACGGGGAAAACCTTTGTTTTACCAGCCACTAGTTGAAAACATGAAAAGTACCATCTGAGTACATAGTCCCACGGTAACTCCCAGAAAGCATAATGCACCCTTCAGAGGCATCCAAAACCCTCCCCGTTCTGACTTTTTTGGGGGGGTTGCTTGAAAGCATCGTTTAAATTTTCTGATGCCTTGAAATGGGGGGAAGATCTTCGCAATATTGTCCCCACGCATTGTAAATGTTTTCTGGAAGCTCTCGTCCCCCCCAACGTCTAGTCTCCACAATGATTGAAACAATGTTTGGGGAAATTTTGGTCCCCTGGGAAGCCACCCCAAGGGATCAAAAAACCTTGGCAAGGGTTTCCAGATAGAAACCTTGCGTTTGGTGAAAACACTCTGGCTGGGGGGTTGGGGTTTACGAAAATGAGAACTGATCACTGCTGGAGGGCCACGGGAAGTCCCAATGATTTTCCCGATTTATCTTCATCGATGATCAAAAGGGATGTTAAATTCTAGGGATTGGGTTTCCCGGGAAATGCTTCGATAACTTTTTGGGTTTCGATAACCATTTTTTCGGAGCCCCCAAACCACCCTTTTTTCGTTAGTTGAATAAATTTATTCCCGAAACTGACGACCTCGTCCAAAGGTATTTACCCCCCGTCAAACAATCGTCCCCTTTGAAGTCCCTTATCCCAAAAGTGCTAAACCCCTTTTGGAAAAAAACCTTTCCCTTTATCCCTTTGCCAGTTTTTTGGGAAAGGGATTTCGTGGCGATAAAAGAACAAACCCTTTACCATAATTTAAATGTTAAAAGTCCCGGAAAATCTTGTATTGGTTTCACCCGGCTTTTGGTTTTCCACACTATTCCCCTTTTATAATCGAAAACTTTTAGTGATCAAAACCCAAATTTGTCGATTTAAAATTTTTTGGGGATATCGGGTACTAGAAAAAACGATGTATTTTTTTGGAAAAACCGG
Organism: Sweltsa coloradensis; assembly: GCA_024449915.1. Taxonomy (NCBI): domain Eukaryota; kingdom Metazoa; phylum Arthropoda; class Insecta; order Plecoptera; family Chloroperlidae; genus Sweltsa; species Sweltsa coloradensis. The sequence goes on from JAMZAV010011883.1 coordinate 16,016, forward strand.
GTCAGTTTTAGGGAAAGGGTATCGTCTTGCGCTTTGGGCCAACCATAAATTTTTGGGCATTCCCGGATGGGACCCAAAAAGAAACTTCGCTGAAGCGTCAAATACAACCCTCACTTTTTGGTTTTTAGCTCCCCCCTTCAAAGACTGGTTTTTGGGGAGGGAAAGTAAAACACTTCATCAAAGGGTTGGTTTTGGTTTGGGGGGCTTTGGGAAAAACTCCATGTAAACCCCGGACAAGTATTCAGACATGAACTTTATCTAAATTTCTGGGCCTTTTTTCATTGGTATTTCAACCCACCTCCCCGGGAACGATCGATGGCCGCCTTGATTTCGGGATAGCCCAAGCCTTTGGGCTTTTCTTTCCCGGGAAATGGAAAATTCAACTATAAAACCCACCCGAATCGTCTCCCCCGGGGGACTTTTTTAAAAACTTTTTTACACAGCTTCTCTCTGGGGTCCCGTTTAAGGGTTTTTGAAGGTATTTTTTTCTAAATTCCCCCAGAATCTACCCAAAGTAAATTTTCCATGTCCCAAAATAACATGCATTTTTGCTATTGGTGGGCTTTTGGGCCAGTGCTTAATGGACCCAAAGTACCCTCCAAAGGGGCTGTTTCCAGTGCTTTTGGGTTTAACCAATTTTCCTGAAAAACGACCCCGAGCGCAAATCAAGGGGAAAAATCTGCTCCGAGAAGAACATCGATCTTTTCCTGAATGTTTTAAAGATGGGTCCCGCCCAAAATTAAGCCATTAAGAAATTTACCAATTTCCCCCAATATTTACTTGATTTCTCGGAAGAGTTCCTGTAACCCCTTTGGGGGAAAATAAAGCCCCGGGGGCGGGAAGGACCTTTTAATTTTTGAATGTTGGAATAAAAATTTAAATTTTAAAGACGGGCCCCGGCCCCTTGCCTACGCTAGGGGGAGGGCCAAAACCCGAAAACCCCACCCTTTAGTCGACTGTGCCTCGGGAATCCAAGCTTTTGAACACAGTTTTTTTTTTTAACAAAACAGCCTCAAATGCTGAATCTAACAACGCTCGTAATGGTCCCCGCTTACACCATGTTATCCCGCACATTGATTATGGCTTTTGAAAGCAACACCATTGGGCAATCGATTCCCTTTTAGAAATGGGAGGAAAGGCAGTAGACTCCGTGCATGACCTCTCTTGTTGTTCCCCTGAGCTGTTTTTATTGAAATGCAGCAAAGTTGTTTTCAGTTTTTGGCACATGCAAAAACTTCTTGGGAAATACGTCCTTTGCAGTATGTTTTTTCCCCCTAAACAATTTTAAACATAATTTATTTTCTTCCCTTTTCAAAAAGAATTGGGCCCGGGCGGGTACGTTTTTCTTAAAAAAGTGACAACTTGGAAGGAAAAGACTTCCTTGCACTTTTACGCTGATGGAATCCCCTTTTTGCTGAGACACACTTAGATTTTGAAGTCGTCTTCTTTGGGTGCTTGACTTTGTACTACTGGGGGAAGGCCCTTGGATTTAAAGGGGGGGCCTACCCCCCGCAGCGGTTTCTGGGGGCCCGGTGTTCAATTAATAAATTAACCGTTTTAAAGTTGTTTGCTCCCTTGTTGGGGAAGGGGAAAAGCTCCCATTGAAAGCCGAGATTCACTGTCCATCTACCCGGGTGTGGAACCCCAAGACAGCGTCCAATGTTCGACGGTTTACCAAAAAACTGCCAAGGACCGGTACATTCCAAAGTTGTGTCTAACCCAAATTGTTGGGAAAAGCAACAGCTGACCCCCCTGTTGTAGGACAAGCCCGGGAAAACATACCATTAGAACCCCTGTCTTTCGAAATTTTCCCCGCGTATTTTGGTATCGTGCGTCAACAATTCCCCCTCTTAATCGCAAATTTGCGGGTGGTTCCCAAGGGAAAAGACTGGAGTAAAGCAGCAGCCTCCCCTTGTAGGGCCCCTTTAAGATATTGCCGTTTCTCAGGGTCCAGACAATTGACTGTTGTTTTTGTCTGCCGCCCCCGAGAGATCTCTGGGAAAGGGTGCCAACACTGTAGGGGTGCCATCAAAAGGGCGGCAGCTTAACTTAGGTAACCCTTTACTTCACTGGGTCTAAAAGGGCCCAGCTTCATGGGGCGTGGTTTTTTCACAAACGCCCACGTGATCGGGTTCCCAGGTTTCCAAAAATCTAATCCTAATGGGCACCCAAACCCTTTAAAAAAAAGTCGTTTTAAAATCAGTCTCTCTGCTCAAAATTTGGCATCAAACTTCCCCACGCAGCCGGGAAAAGGGGGCAGTAGGCTGTCGCTTTTTGTAAAGTTGATGGGGGTCGTTCTTTATGTACCTTTATTTATGATATTGATAACTCCCGTCTGCACGTTTTTTGATGGTGTTTTCCCCGACCCAGTTCACATTACCATTGAGAACCCGTTTCCTTGCTAGGGGTTTTATCCATTGGGAGGGAAAAGGAAAAATGGCGTAAAACCCCCCTTTTACAAACTTCACTTTAAATCACACTTTTTCCCCCCCTGGGCGTTAACAATTACCAAAATAATCCGGATAAAACGATATTTTTCCGGCCGGGAGGAACCCAAAAAATGTTGTTTAATAAATTTCCAGAGGGAAAAGAAAAATGTTTGAGGGAAAGTGAAATAAATGAAAATATTTCCACACCAAAAAGAAAGGCAAGTTTTTGAACAGATTTCCATGGACCGAAGTAAAAAATCAAAAAATTTAAAGTTTTAAAAATCAAAAGACCCAAAAAATCATCACTGCCTCCTAAATATGGAATAAATGAAAATAAAAAGCAAAAATTTTCGAAAACGTGTAGGCCAAAAACCTTCCATAGTAAAATTTTTCCCCAATTGGTAAAACCCCTTTTGCTTTTTCACTCTAGATGAAAAATTTCCCCACACACTTTTGCATCTTTTTTTTCAAAATACTTTTTTTCCCCAAAAATTTAATTCTTCTTTTTCTTCTAACTTCTCCCCGTAGTACAATATTTTCCCTGTCTCCTAGGCCTCCCCTTTTCCCTTTTTTTGCATACCCCAAAATTCACTCTTTTTCTGTTGATTTTAGACAAAAATCTGTAGTAAATTCTTCCCTCTGTCCACCTTCTTTCCCCTTTCCCCAATTTTCTGGCACTCCCCACCCCAAATCCCCACTTCCGGGCCCGGGAAACACTAATGTTCTTGTGTCCCCCCCCACTGTATTTGGGTTTCCCCTCTTCTTTAATTTTTTTCCATTCCCAAAATAAAATGTTGGAGATAACACCCT
>JAMZAV010011884.1:0-19563 GCA_024449915.1 Sweltsa coloradensis
TTGGGGAATCCATACAGCTAGGGTCCATGTAAATGTCAACTGCGTAAGTGCCGACCTCGGCGTAGCGTATTATCGTCATTCACACTTATCCAAGGTCATCATTTTAGTTATCTGTGTCTACGGCGACGATTTTTCATCTGACTTCTTATTGAATACGTTTTATACTTCATAAATAATTACACTTGCGTGGCGTGTTTATTATACTATACCATTTTGACCAACATGAATGACTTACAGAACGACCGTAACAAAATTATGGTAGTTGTGGTATTTTGAAAAGGCATATCCAAGGCTTTTTCAGAGTAGTTATTCCGGAATAACTACACTTTTTCCCTTGCATTCGCATTCCAGAGTGAAGATAATCTTGGAAGAAACTTTCGGTCAGGATTGGCGGGGCGGGGGATCGTTCGATGACCCCCCGAATCAGATTTACGCGCTTCGCATGAACTCGTTGTAACATAGTTATTTGTGGTTGTAATCCCTAACGACCCCTTTGAAGATGGGGAATATGCATGGAATAGGAGTGTATAGTAGCCTTGGTTTGTAGTAAGAATCAGGGGATGGGTATTAATTGAAATTTGATTTATTAAAATTACCGACTGTGAGTCTAAACAATAAATGTGATAATATATAAAGTTTGACATTATGAATAAATTTATGAATGACAAAATAGAAGAAATTGATAAATACCTGAAAAACATAAAATATAAAAATCACATAACCACAATTTCCTCACTCAACTATAATATTGTTTTGAAGCAAATATGTTTTTAGTTTAATTTTTATATCTCTAAATGAATCTAATTCTTTAATTTCTGGAAGAATCTTATTAAAATATAAAGGTACAGAGTAGCTTAACAATCTTTTCCATATTTATTGTTAAAGGGTGGTAACTGGTAAATTCCTGCCTTTTGGCTGATTTAAAGGTTGTGGTCAATAAGAATTTTATATTTTTTGTAAAAGTAATGCTTTAATAACAGCTTATAAACAAAGTTTTTCCCGAACTGGCAAAACATCAAATAGTAAACAACCCGAGACACATCTCCCATCAACGATTTCTCTTTCTTTCATCATTTTTAATAATTTTATTTTGTAATGGATATTAAATTTTTAAAGTGCGAGTAAGAAGCATTACCCCAAGCCAATATACCGTACGATAAAACTGACTAAAGCTAGAGCAATATATACCATTTTACGGTGTTTAAATGATAAGATATTTTTTACGGCATAAAGCTGATAAGCACAAGATCTTAGTCTATTGCATAGTTTCCCTATTTGAATATCCCAGCAATATCTTCGATCTATTTCAAACCTAAATAGGGATGGCTGTAACATAAAAGTAATTTTTGTCTGGCATGAACATATAAACAAATCTTGCCACGTTTCTGTGCAACCAATTAAAATCGTGAGCAATTACCTCTATACTGGCATTCCGATCGGCTTTTTTAAAGGTGGGCAGATATGCACAATTCTAGTTTTTTCCGGTTTAAAATGAGTCTCATGTCATGGTTCCTTTTCAGAGATTAAAAAAATCGGCCTGCAAATATTTACTGCTAGTTTGACGTTTTTAGGGATTGCTAATAAGCAGCGTCGTCCGCATAAAAAAAAGATAAACATTGACAATATATCTGACCATAACGTGACATATACTAAATATAGTTGAGGACCCAAAATTGACCCTTGTGGTACGCCACTGCGCATGATTTATCTCACTATCAGGGCTCGAATTTTAAAATATAGCACTCGCCTGCGGGCGAGTGCTTTTGTAAATTTACTAGTCCGTAATTAAAAACACTAGTCCGTATTCCCACTCCCAAAACCTAGTAGTACTACTATAACTTGAATCGTAATTTCATTTTACAAATCACCAATATAAATACTGCTGACGGGAAAGACAGGTGTTAGGTTGCCTTAGAAACGTAATGTACACCCAAATTTTTGTTACGGTCACCAAAAAAAACACTCGCCTGTCGGGCGAGTAATTTCCAAAAAAAATTCCAAAAGTTACAATCAATACTCGCCTCGGGCGACCGGGCGAGTGTTTTAAAATTTGAGCCCCGGGTTTACTATACACATCCCCTACTCTTACTTTTTAGCTTCCTATTCAACAAATAGTTTTCAAAAACCCCGTTAAAATCGTACCTCCTACGCTATTTTTGTAATGAATCTAAGAGTATAGTGTGATCAAGGGTATCAAAGGCTTTTTGAATCTATGGGAAAATACATACTATATAACAATTACTATCAAGTTTGGAGTTTATTATGTCAGAGAACGATCTTAACAGGTCTTCTGTGCTTTTTCCTTTTTGATATCCATTGTTTTTGTTAATTATATTAAACTTGGGCATATAGTTTATTAAACAGTCGGCTACGTATCTTTCTAATATTTTTTCAAGCTTGGCAGTATTGCAATAGGCCTGTAATTTTTATAGTCAAAATGATCGCCCTTTTTATATATTGGTCTTATAATTGAAATTTTCAGCTCATCTGGGGTTATTTCTTTTTTTATAGACAAGTTTATAAACAACGCTATTACCGGACTTATTTGATCTGCAATGATTTGCAAATCTTTCATTCTAATTCCATCAATGCCAGCCTGTTTATCACTATTCATACTATTTATTATATCTTTAAATTTTGTACACTAACCGGAGGAAGTACATTTTATTGGAGCTGTCTATCATACGCATCTGTTCTCGTAGCGTAATCAAACATTGGATGTCAAACACCCGGGGGATTGTATTTTCAATTTCGTCAACTAATAATAAAAATAAAAATTTAAAATATATATATATAATATTTTTTTTTAAAATAATAATATTACATGCAATTTTGTATTATAATACTTTGACATCGTTGTCCCCAAAGCCCCCATACGTGGCTTGTCTGTGGATTATGATTAGTTATATTATTTTACATGGATCAGCAGACTTAGTTGAATAATACATTATATTATACAAAAAAAAGTTCATAGGCTAAATTAAAAATTAAATAAATAATTATAAAACAACGAGAATACTACTTTACATATTGAAATTTGATATAAAGAATAGGCGTGAAATAATAATAATAATAATCAAACACCCGGTTCCAACATTTAAATCAGGTCGGGGGGTGACGTATCACCAATTCTCGGGCTGTGGACTTTCAGTGTTTGCTAGCCAGGCTCAACACCTCCTCATCTACTTCGATGTCTTCTATGACAGGGATTTCTACCAGTTTTCTCCATTTCTTTCTATCCTCCCAGGTCTTTCTTCATTAATTTTTTTCCAGATTTTCCTCTTTCTTCAATGTTCCATTTTATTTGGTCCCTCATCTATCTCTTGGGCGTCCAACTCTTCTTTCTCCCCCCATGTGTGTTCAAATTTTCTTCTTGGTATTCTATCTTGTTTCATTCTTCGTACGTGCCCATAACACCAAAGTCTTTCTCTTCCCAATTTTATTTCGTATAGACTTTCCACTCCTAGTTTGTTTCTTATTGTTTGCTCCGTACCTTGTCTATTTTTGTTAAGGCTACAGAACTTCTTAAAAATTTCATCTCTGCTGCTTGTAATCTGCTGTCTTCCTTTCCTCCTATTGTCCATGTCACGGATGCATATGATATTATTGGGAGGAAATACATTTTGTACAATAACATCTTGCACCTGGATGATATTTCTTCTTTCCATAATAGTTTACGTACACTTTGGTAAAATTTGTCTGCTAATATAATTCTCCTTGATATTTCAGCATCTATTTTTGCGTCCTTTGTTAGTATACTTCCGAGGTATTTAAATGCTTCTGCAATGGCCAGCTCTTCACCCCGTAGTATTATCTTCTTTTGATTTTGTTTACTTTTCTTCGTTACTATTAATGTTTCACTCTTTTCAATGCTTATTTTCATGTTAAACTTCAGTGTTTCCTCATTCATCTATCTACGCTCTTCTGTACTTCTTCAATGGTATCTCCCATCTCACTATATCATCTGCAAATATCATAGTTTTAGATGTTTCACTTTCTGTGGGTTCAACTTTACGCAGTATGTTATCCATAACAACGGTAAATAATGTAGGTGACATCACACTACCTTGCCGCACCCCACCGTTTATTTCAAAAAAAGTAGTTCTACCAAATGGTGTTTGAACACAGCTCTTTGTTGTGACATATATATGTGCTTTGAATTCTTGTTATTAGACTCTGTTCTACTTCTGCAGCTTTTAAGCATTCCCAAGCTTTTGCTCTTGGGACACTGTCATATGCTTTTTCTAAATCCAAGAATACCATGAACATTTCTTCTCCCTGTTCCCACTTTTTTCCATTATTTGTCTGAGCGCAAATATGAGATCAATGGTTGAGCGGCCAGCTCTAAACCCATATTGTTCCTCTCTCAAACTTGGCTCTACTTGTTGTTCGTAGTCTTCGATCTAGTATTTTCTCGTACATCTTTGCACACTGGCTCATCAGCGTTATTCCTCTATAATTTTTACACTTCTTCCTGTCCCCTTTCTTAAATGTTGGCACTATAATTCCTTTCCCCCAGTCATCTGGTACCTTCTTTCTTTCCAAGCTGCACTGGTCACTCTCCAACATCCAATCTATGCCTGCATCCCTGCAGCCTTGATCCTCTCCACAACTATTTCATCCTCTCCCGAAGCTTTACCATTTTTCATGGCTTTTACTGCTTCAACTACTTCCCGTCTTGATATTTCATTTCCTATTATTTCTTCTATTTCTTCCTCATTGGTGTTCTGAAAGATTTCTATTGTTAGGTCCCCTTCCTGAGTTTGGTTATGGTTAGTATATCAGGTAACCTAGGCATATTAAGTAGGTTTTTGAAATATTTCTTCCACATGTTTTCACTTCTTCTGGGTCAGTAATAAGAGATTCATTGTTGTTGGTCAGGTATCTTGTGATTTCTTCTGTTTTTCTTTTGCTTCTCATTAGTCCATACAACAATTTCTTATTTGTATCAAAGTCCTTCTCTAATTTGTCTGCAAATATTTCCATTGTATTTTTCTTTTCTTCCATTACTATTTTTTTAGCTTCATATTTATACTTTTTGTACTTTCTTCATTTTCTTTAGTCCTGTTTTTATCCTTTTCCTTTCGGGCTACATTTTTGCGTTTAACAGCTGTCTTCACATCTTCCATTCCACCACACAGTTTCCTTTCCTTTCTTATGCCACCTGCCCTTCCGCATATTTCTTCAGCACTACTAATAAATACCGACTTAAGTAATTTCCACTCCTCATCTACTGATAAACAATCATGTGTTGGATACTTTCCTCTATCTGTCTTCTAAAGGACAGCATGTCAGTCTCCTCCTGTAGTTTCCATGTCTTGATTTTTGGAATCTTCCTCCTGGGATATAGTCCATGATTTTTGGTCTTTATTGTTCACTCTTATAAGGCTTACAAGTAGTCTGTGTCTCCATCTAGAGACACACTGGGAATTACTTTTACATCAGTGATATCTTGGCCATGTTGCTACTTATAATAATATAATCAATACTGACTCAGATGAGCCATCCCAGGCGTACCGAGTTATTTGTTGATCCTTTTTCTTCATGAACCAGCTATTTCCGATTCGAAAGTCCATTCCTGGCACACAAATCAAGTAGATGTTCTCCTTCCTGTTCCTTGGCCCATACCCATGGACCCCTAGTACCTCTTCATATCCCGTTCTCTCTCTCCCTACTTTGGCATTAAGATCTCCCATAATTATTACTTTTCTCTCTGTGATTTCTTCTTCCAATTGTTCAAGCCATGCCTCCTTTTCGGCCATCGCTAAACCCAACTTGTGGTGCATAGCCTTTTATGATCTCTAAAGCTACTTATTTATAAAATATTTAATTTTCAAAATTCTGTCACTCTTATTGTCTACATGGACAATGTTTTCTTTCCACTTTGGGCTGATGATAAATCCCACTCCATTTTTGCCTTCATTTGTGCCCGACCATAATAATTTGTATCCTTCTCTCAGTTCTTTGGTTCCTACTCCCTTCCATTTAGTCTCGCACAGTCCTAATATCTCCAATTTTTCGACATCATTACATTACTAATTCTTCAATTTTCCCATTTAATGTAAGAATATTTAGGGTTCCTATTTTAATCATTGTATGCCTATGTTTGTTGTTATTATATCTATTTGTTTCTGTATTATTGTACCCTTGCTTCTTTGTCTTTGTCATCAGTTGTTTTCTTATTTTTCTTCTTGATCTCCACACCCACCTTGTGTGAAAATCCTGTTTTCCTAGATATGAATATCTTTTGTATTTTTGTGTGTTGTGACTTGGTTTTTGTAGGTCTTCTGGGTGGTCTTGTCCCTTTCTTGCCATTAAGTTGGTTATGTACATCCTTGTTTGTGCCCCCATTTGTGCTTCCCTTTTCCAGTTTTCACTTATTCCCTCCAAGTTTGACATGTCTAAGAACGTTATATTTTCTTCTTCACAATATTTTTGATATGTGGATTTGCACTTACTCCTGTCCATGTGGTCAGGCCACTCATGGTTATTTGTGCCCCCTTAAACTTCTGTTTTGTTGTTGTCAATAATTCCCGCACTTGTCCCATCAATTTTTCTTGGTTTCCAGGCCCAACTCTTTCTGCATTTCCGACTTGTATGGAAACTATTGTCGCTTCTTCTTGTCCGTATTCCTCGATTTTTCGTTGTAGCTCTTTTATTTTAATACCTGGGTATGCTCTAGCTCTATACCCATTGTGTTCACAGAATTTTTCTGCTATACTCCCAAAAAATCACCTATCAATATAGCTTTGGTAGTTTTGTATAGTCCTATATTGTAGGTTTACTGTTTTCTTTGGGAGTCACTCATTCATTTCTAGTCCCTCTTGTTTCTCAGTTCCTTCTTCTTTCTCTTTTACTTCCTGAACCTTGAGCTCTTGCACTCTGTTGTTGCTCAGGCCTCCGTTTAGAATTTCTTCAATCACTTGATGTTTGTGGCGATTAGACTTGTTCCTGTGATTGTTTGTTTTAAATCCGCGTTGTGATCAACTTTATTGTCTGGCTTTTTGTTGTTTAGGCCTTGCTTTGGCCAAGTCCTACCATAGGTCTAGACTTTCTTGATGCCTAGGTCTTCAGCATGTGGCATATCATAGTAATCCAGCTGCTGTTGTGGAGACTTTTTCTTTCCTTGATTTACTATTAGTCTTTGTCGTATCTTCCTCCCACATATTATTAATCTGTTATCTAGCATTTTTCTTCCCTCCTGTTGCTCTTCTAAGTCCTCCAAGGTTCACCAATCTCATTTGCATTCTTCCCATTTCCTGTTCCAACCTGGAATATGTTTTTTCTAGATCTAGCTGTATGTTTACCACCTCTGTAGTGCATTCTTCCACCACCCCTTTCATTCTGTTGTACACTTGGTCTAGCACACTACTTTGCATTCTTCTTTATCTCTCTGCTTTTCCAATGTTCCTACTTTTCACTCAGGTGTTCAATACTTTTACTCATCATACTTATTGTCTGTACCATCCCCTTCCACTTTTCACTACTAGTCCTACACCGGCACATGCCTATTCTAATGTGGCTCCTCCTCTTCCTTATAGCCACCCTTCCCCCATTTGACCAGTCCTTCCTGTGGTTATCCTAGGCTTAGACTTGTTACAGTCCAATTCTAGCCGAGAAGTCGGCTTTCTTTTGCTACAGGTATACTTTCTACTCAAGTTCTTTGACTGTTGTTTGTAGGCATATTCTTACCTTTTTTCCAACCCCGTGATCTTACTACTGCACCCACACCACCATTCACTTTTCGTTTTTCTTCTATATTCCTTTCCATTGACTCCTGCACATTTAAAATGGGACCAGCTGGCACATGAAGTACACTGGACTCCCGTCCTTACTATTTTCTTGCATCTCCAACATTTTGATTCTTCCTTTCACTATTTAAAGTGAAACCTTCATCCACTGTCTCACTTTTCATCCATCTTGTTGTTTATCATATTTCAACATTGTTACAAAGATTAGGCAAAAACAAAAACACTCCTCAAATGTCAACATTTTTAAATTAACTAAGCACCAAGTCACAATGTCATCTATACTAAACTCCCTTCAAATACATATCTGTCACCACCTATCCATCCAAAGACTAATTGGAAAATTCTAAGTCACCAAATATGTTGTAGTAATAAGTTCTCCACTCCAAACCATCATTTGCCACCATCCAGCAACCAGCCTAGGCCTATGGCATCATCAATGGAGAACCATGAAGGCCACCCACACAAATCCACCTCACGCCCTCAGAATATCACAGATCTTCATTACTTGCTTGCATTCATCACTTCTCACTGTTAACCCCCATGGAAATGTTGTATACAACCTGTATACAAGTTGTATACAGGAAGTACAATTTGTATACAACCAGTATTAAAATTGTATACAATATCTGAATGGATGTTAAATGTATATAATTTGTATACCGTGTATACAAAATGGTTTAATACATTTGTATACAATGTTAATACAAATAAATTCTAACTAGTCAAAAGAAAAAACTGCAAGTTTTATTTAACTTTATAAATAATTTCTGATGTTTTTAATTTAAATTTATAATTTTATCTGATGCTTACAAAAACTAATGTATGCAATTTCGTAAAATTTTGCCACAATTATAAAGTAGATAAGACTTGCATGACTAAAGTAGTAGATCCGACAAGATGGCTGCCAACACCAACAAGACCTGCCTGCCATGTGTTCTCTAAATAGAAATCCTTTCCGTCGTCTTCCATACGCATTGGCCTCAATAGGTAAGTAATTTTTTACATTATTAAAGTGTTAAATAATTGTTTTACGCACAAAACTACGCTCTATAATTGGGAAGGTGGGGATCTTTGTAGGTAGGAGTGTAATGCTAGGGGCTTGGTTCATTAGCATCCTAGCTAGCCTAGGCTAGGCCCTAGGCGCCTAGTCCTTGACCAAAGTTTACTAGAATGTCTTATTAGCTCTAGGCCTTTCTTTAATGTCCTGATAACGAGAGAATATTAAACAGTGAATCTAAATGTAAGGCTAGTCCTAGACTTAGTTTCCTCTTGATCAGCAAGGGCCAGGGGGGTGGGGGGAGAGTAGGGTTATGTTTGGGGGCCCGAGCCTACACAATGTAAATATATAATGTGTTTGCTCTAATAGGTAGGGGCCTAGGCCTAGGGTAAATGATTCAGGCAAATTGCTGAGTAAGCAACAGTGAATCTAAGTGTAAGGCTAGGCCTAGACTTAGCTCATTATCCATTGGTCAGCAAGGGCCAGGTGGGGGGAGAGTAGGGTTATGTTTGGGGCCTAGCCCTACACAATGTAAATATAAAACATGTGTTTGCTCCAATAGATAGGGCCTAGGCCTAGGGTAAATGATTCAGGCAAATAGCAGGCCTAGGCCTATAACTTAAAATAGGGCTGCTGGGCTTGGATAGGTCTAGGGCCTACAAGTGTAAAATTGAAATTGGGCCTGGCTCTTATGCAAAACAATTGGCCTACAATAAATAAAATTAATCTCCAATGAACTGCTTATTTTCAGATGCCATCCGGAGGTTTATACCAGTTCTTCGAGAGAATGCCTTCAGTCAACCCCAATGACCCCACAAAGAAACAAATACTTAACCTACAATGCAAATTGATGCATCCAGAACTTTTATTTTGGCCAAGGCCCTACCTTTTAAATTTCTATTTTTAGGCCTCTTGCTTTTGATTTGACTTGTACTTTGAGTCACACTATACAATAAATACAAAGCATTTAAATGCAACTGGTATTTATTGTTTGCTGTAGGCCTAGGCAATTAGACCTTGTTTTTATTATGCGGATTTGTAAAAACAGGCGGTTTAATTTTCATTAGACGCAAACGAGTTACAACTTACAAAGCTAGGCCTAGTTGAAATTTCAACTCGCGTAATAACTCCCGAGTTACGGTACTCAAGTAACATCAATAAGTTTGGTCTTTATAGGCTAGTTTCGTTGCATTTGTGTTACGGTGAAAGCTTTTAGGGCCTACTAATGACGATCAAAGTAAAATTAAAACCCAAGTAAGTAACTCTCGTTCAACCCTAGTTCATTTTACACCATTAATAAAAACTAGGTCTTAATTTTTTAATGATTTTTTTACCGGTACCTTTCCTTTCCCAACCTGCAACATCTTAACAACTGTTGACTGTAAATTTGCATACAATGTGAATACGTTTTGTATACAAAACTGACTACATTTTGTATACTAACCACACACAAATTGTATACATTTTGTATACGAACTGAATACAGGTTAAATACAGGCTTGTTGTATACAATTGTATACAAAATGTATACAACATTTTCATAGGGGATTATACACCACTTTAAAACATTAAATTATGAGAGCATCTCAACATTTGTACCCAGGCTGTATGGCGGTTACCATGGTTATAAAATAATAATAATAATAATAATAATAATAATAATAATAATAATAATAATAATAATAATAACAAAAAAAATAATCTAAAGCAGCAAATTAGTAGGCCTACCTACTGTGTGTTACCTACATGTTCATTATAGGGACCCCCCAAAAAGTAAAAAGTAGGTTAGTGGGGATGGAGGGGCCTAGCTGACCACGGCAACACACTTCATGATCGCTCCCCCACGGCGCTTCGCCTCCCCCCCCCAAACCCCGCTAACCTACTTTCCTTTTTGAGGGGTCTCTATAATATAATGAACAAGTACCTCGCAAAAAAATTAAAAATTAAAATGGTAAAACCATACATATAAAAAAATTGCTGCAATACAATGAAGGCCTACTATGAGTTTAATTTTGTTGATTTTGCAGTTTAAATTTCCCAAAAGGCCTACATTGCAATATTGAAACCAAAAATTAAAATGTGTAGGCCTATCAAAAATTTTGTCCAGCCCTATTAATTAATTTATGATTTCACTGATCCTTTGAGATAATAGGCCTAATAAGTCTACGATGAATATTATTCTAGCAACATTGCATGAGTAATATATAACATATTTAAAAGAAGCATCCGTGTCTATTAAAGTTGGATTCCATTCAACTGTTGTCGCTGTTTAGCGTTTGTAACTGACATCAATTAAATAGGGTTATCATTCGATATGAATTTGAAAATCAATAGTCGAATGGATTATCAATATTTTTATGTCGATCGATAATCAAATAAAAATTAGGCCTCGCCTATACTTTCTTGCATACCGACGCGAACCGTAGACCTTTTGCGAGTGCATCCTTTGGTTCCTTCTATTGGCTGAAAATGGGTTTTTTCCACGCTTGCGACGTCTTACACAAGCGCGCCCTCTCCCACACGTGGCTGGCCGGCCCGACGAGTGCGCTCTACCTACGTAGAGTGTAAACAGATGCTACCCGGCTCGTGTGTAGTCTTTGTGAAGGTCGTGCTTCTCCGAAATATTAGTTCTGTGAAGTTTCATTTCTGCTTTTGTTGTGATTGTTGTTCATTCATTTAGGAGATATTATCAATCGCCCAGTAACTACTAACTTCAATGCTCCGATATTTATTACTTGACGACATGGAAGACAACGTAATATTGGTCTGAGAGAACTGATAAGATTATTATTATCTTAGCACTATGGAATGAAGTAAAGCGATACCGAGTTGGCGCGGGGTGGTTGACCGTGAGAGGCGTACTACAATTTCAGTTGTGACGAGGCGAGGTTGAGCAATCGGTGTCTGCAGGTCCAGCGATGGCGGGGGCGATGCGTTGCGCTACGGACTTCACAACTTACGTACTTTACGCATGTTGTAGATCTCGCAGTGGACGAATTTTCACGGAATAAAGCGATAAATGTCTTGAATGGAATTATTTTATAGTTTTGCAGAGCGAGCGGTTAATTACAAAATTATGGAAGGGCGCGATGATGGATTCGGGAAGTCTTAGCCGATTATTGATTGTTTTGGGAAATAATCGTATCGATCGATATATCGATTATCAAATGGCAACCCTACTATTAACTCTATTATAGGCTACCATTGAGAAATGCCCCCAGTCCCCCACCCCTATTTTGACTGTACTGAAATTTTAAATAGGAAGGCATACTGTAGTTTGAAAAATGGTTTTGCATAATGGCTGCATCCCACATTTTTAACTTGAAAATTAAAACTATCAAACACTTTTGACCTTTTATTTTGTTGGCCTAAAGCACGTGGGCCTATAAATCAGTTTTTGGCCTTTATTTGAAATTTAATATTTGTGTTTTGTAATTAGATAATTAAATAAACATTGGCATAGGTATGTATATTATTTAACTAACAATGTAGGCCAAATGTAATGATGAAATTTAATACTCTAGGCAACAGTCTAAATTATTTTTTGTAAAATATGAATGCATATCTATATTACCTTGGAAGTGTTGAGGTGTGCATATTATGCGTTGAGTGTAGGCTACGCTAACGTTGTTCTCCCTCTCCTCAGAGCAACATGCTCCGCAACATTGTCTGGACGATCTCCAACCTTGCCGTAACAAAACCACCGCCAGACTTCGAATCGTGAGGATCGCACTGCCGTGGCTTAACGAGCCTTGCACAGTACGGACACGGACGGTTGGCTGACGTTTCGGGGCCTTTCCTCCCTCACGGACGGCAACAACGAGATGATTCGGGGAAAAACCGGCGTTTTATACTTTAAGCCTAACGAAGCCTCCCTTTTTTATGGATTTTGCCCTGTTTTAACGGATATTTTGAGTAAAAACGGACAGCAGGTTTCACAGTCATTTGGATTTCCCAAAAAAAATTTCTGTTTTTGAAATTTGAAATTTGGGGGCAATCAAATTTTTTTTTTTATATTTTTTTTGAGGCCTAATAAAAAGTATTAGGTTTTGGGGGGAAAAAAAAAGATATGGATGACCAGGGTGGACTTGGATATGTAACGACCCGGGAACAAATAAAAAGGCCCACGAGGTTGCGTGGTACAGCTGGGGTCTGGGGGAATCCCCAGCCGCCCGGGGGTATTTTCGCCCGTAGCGAATTTTTTTTGGGAATCAGTAATTTTTATGGCCTAAAACGTTTTTAAGATATTCCATCGGAACGGCGGTTTCTTAGTTCACTTGAATTTAAATTCCGATAATTTAACCACACTCTCAATGGTGTAATAGCCTACATTACTTTCGATCTGCATAAAAAATACAAAATTTTTTTGTTTTTGGGCATTCCAACATTTGATAAAAAAAAGAGCCTGTTAAACCGCCCTACCCTTTTTATCTAAGTTAGTCCCCAAATTCCCAAAAATAGGGAAGCTCATGAATTTTTAAAATATTAAAATAGATTGTGATTTTTAAAAAAAAATAACATGTATTTTTTTTTTAAAGTTTAGTTTAGTTTTTACTTGTAGAAAATAAGAACAAGATTCAAACTTTAAAGGGCGGCAAAAAAAGATTTTGGGCCCCCATTTTTTTTTTAGCGGTATTTACTTTTGTATGACAGGAGGGTCTTACAATGGAAACCATGGAAATCTGTCGGCTTCCCAAGCAAATTTAAAATAATAAATGGTGTTTTGTACAGCCGGGGTCATATATAAATCAAGAGGTTGAAAGAACCTCTTTCACCGAATCTCTGGTCAAAAATCTTGTGCCAATTTATATCGCCCGTGAACTGCTATCGACGATGGAAGCCCCCTAGATATTTTATGTTTTTAATATTTTTAGGAGGGTTTTAAAGGGTCTGGTCAACAAAAAAAATCAATATCTAGAAGGCAGTCAGAAGTGAAATACAATTTTATCAAAAAAAAAGCATAAAAAAAAACTATAGTGGTTTGCAAATAAGACTTGACAGCCAAAATAGAATTATTCAAAATTAATTAGAAACTAAGGCAAATATAAGATCTAAGGCATAGTCTTAATGCTATGCTAGGCCAAGGTATCGATATATAATGCTCTCTTTACCTTCCATATTATATTTCTTCTAGGCTTGATAGTTTCTCTGGTGAATAGAGAATTTTCCTTTGACATTAGCAGCCATGTTTCTTATTTATGTCGAAAATGCAGTTCACAGGGCGATATAAATAATGGCACCAAGAGTTGACCACGAGATGTCGGTGAAAGAGGTATCTTTCAGACCTCTTGATTTATATATGACCCCGGCTGTACCAATGTGTACTAGCACATCTATTACCACACGGACAAGGTTTTATTAACGTACCATCAAATGAAAGAAGAAAAACATGGATTAAGGCTGTGAGAAGAGACAAAACAGCAAAGTAAACTATCTCTAACCTCAACACTGTTTGCTGCCAAGATCATTTTAAAGTTAGTTGTGTCCCTACATTAAAACCAAAATGATTCACACCCCAGTTTCTTAATATAATTAAATAAATAAATGTATTTATATTAAATATAATAAAAAAAGTGATACCTAGTGAAATCAAAACCATAACGGGGCTAGGCCTACGCCCCCTGTCACAATCTAAGAGTTCTGTGCTGAGAAAAACAGTTATTATATTATTCTTTCTGACGATTGATATATGTATCATGTAGGTAGGCCACATTAAGAGTCGGAAGCAGGGCCGAGCGCTTTCAAATTTTGCGGTGACTACCTAAACTAAATCGTCCGCTATCGGTAGCTCTGCCAATACAGTTGCGTCTTCTCCCCTTGGGTCCTAGGCTACCCGCATTACCAGCCACGTTCAAACCACGAGATATTATTTGGTGGCGAGTTGGATGATTTCATGCGACTGACTGCCACATCCAAAGTTTTAATGACAAAAATAAATAATTATAATGTACATCTTGTGAAAAGAGACGTAAATTACACTCTAGAAATATACGACAGAACGTTTTATAACTATTAAAAGTGTCCTAATAGTCATGACAAATGTTACGCTTATCGCAAGTTATCGTGCATCTGTATAAATATCACTCTAGACCGCACGTTTACCGTGGTCATTGTTGGCCGAGTGGTTAGAGCTCTTGTTTTGCATGCGAGAGGACGTCGGTTCGAGGCCCGTCTAGGAAAACTTTTTTACTTTTTTTACTCATTCCATTATTGTTGTTCACTTATAATTTGTGACGGAAACAATTTTTATAACTTTCCAGTGCAAATTACTCTAATGGCGAAGGCTTTCTCGCATCCGTGCAGCGGCAATCGGCAAGTTATGAAAGTTGGACCCCTACGGCGGTAGTTAGAACAAGAGTGACATTATACTTTTAGAAGCCTAATTCAAAATACATACCATAAACCGTATATACGAAAAGAATCCGCCTTGTTCTACATGCCGTTTTGAGCGCGCCGCGACGCTTCCGCATGACGTTTCCCCTTTTGATCCTTGTTCTAAATCAAAACTTTGTACGATTATTTAGAAGACGAATCGACCGTTCCAGTGAATACCACATTTACCCATTAAAAATAGTTAGAGTATTTAAATTGGTCTAAAACGCAAAAATGTGACTTATTATCAATTTTACTTTGATATTTAATGCCAATTTACGAAAACGTTTGAAAACAGACTGTGGGTTTAGCAGCCTTAAAAACATGCTGTCACGTGTGTTATAATACATCAATGCACAGATAGTTATACGAAGTCGCTGAGATAGTGCATGACATGCGTTTGTTCGGCCGCGCGTCTTATTTACTTCCGCTGTCGCGCAGAGTACTACTATTCACTGTGAGGTCCGGGGGCCAAACCGAACACATGTAACAGACAAATTGGCAATAAAACTTCTAACATAATTTAAATATGTAATAATTTGAATCAATTACTTAAATTTTCTGACACATGTCACGTCAAATATTAATTTATTATGTAGCACGTAGGCATGTTAAAGTGTGCATGACATTCTTGTATGGCTTCTACTGGAACGTAATCTAGGGCGACGGTCGTTCGCCCGCAGCCAAGCTAGGCGATGGCTAACTCGACCCTGTTACTCCCACCCGAGTTGGGGGGTTTTCAGCTATCTGCACACGCTGCCCCGAAAAATTTACAATCTTGAAACTCGGTGTATGACCTGATATGTGGTTCATGATCTACAAAAAAAAAATCAGCCCGATCCGATAACCAGTTCTGTGTTAAAATATTGCGTAAAATCGACGAAAAAAACTTCCGGCTTGCTGGGTGGGTGGGTAACTAAAGTTTATCTATCCTTGAGATACAAAGTGACCATCGCGGACGAGACCGGGACCGGTCGTCCCGTCTATTGTCTGCCATTTTTCCCTTTCCACCTTTTTGGCGTGACCGAACTTGGGAGCGAACATGGGTTTTTCTACCTGCCTCCACACATTTCAAATCTATTGTGATGAAAATAATGTATTCAGCGAAATATTTTTTTAAAATTGCATGTATTTAAATGATGGTAAATGGTGGCTTAGCGCTTGTCAACAGGCGAAATGATCTTACTCTTTTCTATGCGAAACTAGGGAGAAAGAATGAAATGCTTGGCTCAACTTCTATATCCCACAGCATTCACAGCCGAAAACTTTTGAAGGAGAGCTTGGCTGCCGACAAGATGTCTTCTGTGAAACTTATTTTATATCTCGCCGTCTTGAAGAGAAGAGCGAAATGTTTACTTTTAAAGTAGGTCAAATCAAAAGTTTTGACAAGTAAGCCAGTGGCAGAAATTAAATAAAGTTAATTCTAAATTGTAAATCTGTCGTTACATGACAACGCCTTGCAGTTTTAGAAAAGTTCATGAATAATGAAGGAGCAAATCCGCCCTCCCAGTTCATGAATTGTTCATGAGGGACGATCAGGGTGGGTTGCTCCTACCCGGTGGGTGAACTATCAATTATTGATCAATTCTTACGATGCGAGCGGCGTAGAATTCCGTCACGATTCTGTCCTACTTTTTTGCGCCACTGTGTGGTTTTGTACGCATGTAATGTGCCACGTTAAATACCAATTCGTACTTGCATAATGCGACGTCGGTGAACGTGTAATGTGCCACGTAAAAGACAATTAGTATTTTCATAATGTGATTTCGGTGAACATGTTATGTGCCACGTAAAAACCTAGTACTTGCATTATGTGACTTTGGTGAGCGTGTAGCTTGCCGCGATCAATACCTATTAGTTATTGCACATGAAAGTTTGGCTTCAGTACGCGTTTAATACCAACAAGTATTTATGGAACTTCTGGAGTGACATCGATATAATCGAGTAACGTGAAGCTTTAAAATACAAATTAATAGTTGTATAATGAGTATGACTGCGTCCAATAAGAACTTAAAGTAGTAGTAGTAAGTGATTTCAGCAAAAGTTAATACCCGGCCAAGGTGCACGACTTCAAGAAACCATGTAACAGGCAGCGTTAAATACCAATTATTAGACGAGTGAGCGAAGCGAATGAGGATTCTGTTACGCTCTACTCGATCGGACCTTGGCCGGGACCATTGTCCAATGTCTGTTTGTCTGTCCAGGCTCATACGGTCCGAAACGGCTAAATAGATTGAGCTGAAATTTTAAACAGACGTCCGTGACCAGGTAACTGAGAACTGCTAACAAAATGAGCGCAATCCATTTCGATTTAAACTACAATAAATAAAATGGGATTTTTAAAAATATCGGTAGCATTTGTTTAGATTTTTATTTGAAAAATAGGCCACAGCCTACGATATAAAAAAAACAATTCAGATATAGTCGCTATCAGTCGGTGATTTTTCGTATGTTTTGTTGTCGACACGGTATGTCATTCTCTAAAGGTAATGTCATTATTCTTGTTTAAATTCATCAATTAATTAATAATGATGACCAATTGACCATCCACAAGATACAGTGCAATACCGCAGTAGACCCTATACAGGATACACGCAGTACTACGCCATATAAAGGTATAATTAAAATCGTAGACTAGACCACCTACTTTATTCTAACCTACGTCATGAATGTGAGATATGTGTACGCTTTACGTAGGCCTAAAACCATATGGTCGTGCATTTGGCACAGAGCATTGCTCTGCATATCGTATCTCATCTCGCAAACATCAGCTGGTAAGTACAAAAGAGAAGTATATATACTCCCCGAAAAAGATGCGACCTTGGCAGTCGTCGTCGGGGACCTCTACCCCTTTCCTGACAAACCCCTTGACGACGATGACCATGATAACACGAACGATGCCAAAGACGATGACGACCACGACGTGAGAACCCCCTTTTCTTTCACATACCCGTGACTGGTTCTGACAGCATAGGATTTTCCTCCTAAATCCTTAGAGTGGGAGCATCATAAACCGAACGGTTGACGCGCCCTGTACACAACAAATCTAGTTTTATGAACGTTGTTCATTTATTTAATATGATTGGCTGCCGAATAACTGGTTGGCCACATAAAGTCATCTGCAAGATTTAATGTGAATGTGATGTATACGATACTACACGAACTCATCAAGACAAAACTCATTAGAACAGAGTTTATATAAATAAATAAATCGGAAAGAGTATTCACTGGGCGTGTAAGAAAACTGCTTTCAGAGTAAAGTTGTGCACACATTAACTGTAGAGTTTTGGGTATTACGGGAAAATATTTAATTTAAATTTAAATTTTCCAAGCGAAAGATGAGGAAGATTGGCGGGAGCGCGTAACATACTATGTAAGCTTACTTTGTACGTGTAAAAAATAATTTCAAGAAAACTTCAATTCCTTTTGTTAGTTAGTCAAAAATTGGCAATTCAACACTGAAGTGTTCATATCGCACGGCAGCCATGATTGTTCTCCTAGATAACACGAAGGCAACACAGCAAACAAGGTACTATACAGTATGCAGACTAGACTAGCATAAACGCGTCATTGTTCTCCATTACAAGCACAAACATTATCAAAGTGTATGAAACCCATCCTCGTGCTTTTCCCGTGACTGCGAACAAAGACGTCGACTCGGCTGCGTAACTTAGACAACATATGCGTTACATTATACATTACACTATTAGTATATTATACAGTCCGTCGAAATGTTCAATTGACCTGAAATATAACATAGCATTTATAAAAAACTTACACAGCTAAATCACCCAAGACATTTGTTGATACCTACATGGCCGAATGGTAAAGTATGAGCGGTTTGGCGCTTATATATCTCACAATGTGCTCGTCGCGACACGCGGAAGTAAATAAGACGCGCAGCCGAACAAACGCATGTCATGCACTATCCCGGCGACTTCGTATAATTATCTGTGCATTGAAGTATTATAAACACATGTGACAGCATGTTTTAAGACTGATAAACCAACAATATGTTTTCAAACGTTCTCGTAAATTGGCATTGAATATCAAAGTAAAATTGATAAAAAGTCACATTTTTGCGTTTGTGCACAAACACTATAGTGACATATTTTTATATATTTTGTTCCCCGAAAAAATTCAAAAATTCCTAAAAGAAAAAAAAATTTGTATCATAAGACTTATATTATTTCTATTATGGTAAATTATCAGCATTTGTAAAGTAGCGTCAAAAAATGTATAGGCCTAACGATTTTTACGTTTTCACACACGAGCGCGACCCGGCACCTCCACCAAAATCATTAATAATACTCGCAAACCCCTAGAGAAAATGAATTATCTTCTGGAAGTGGAAGAACTTTTTCATTGTTTTTACTATAAGTATTATCAGAGGAGCATATTTTTATAAAACATTATCTTTCCCTGACGGTATAAAAAAATAAG